>PVLD010027031.1:0-21335 GCA_004027595.1 Dinomys branickii
ACACAAATGAAGCATTCTATATTTGTGGTAAAAAAAAAAAGTAGAGGCTCAAATGTCCTATAATGAATTTGGTCATTATGTATAACTAAAATGTACCAATAAACTTAATAAAAAATACTAGTTTGTACTTTCTGAGATTTAGCAATTTATATTCAAAATGCTCTTTAAAGAAAAACAATTGTTTTTAATCTGAACATGGTTTTATTTAAGTCATAAGCACAAGGCTTTATTTTCCTGATCAACAGTATACTAGCTAAAATATATTAAATAAGATTATTTAAACCACTAAATTAAGCCTTTTTATAGACCACATTACTACAATACCATAAGCATCATAATGCAAGTTCCTTTATATTCCTAATAAGCATACTTTGATTTTAATTTGTGGATGAAAAAGTTGCATTGATTAAATGGCCTTTCTCAAATTTAACTTGCAAACAAATAACAGGGTTTCAAACCTCAAGCAGGAAGTAGCAGTGAAGAAGAAATAAATATAGATTGTATTTCATGTCTTATGGTTTTGTATTTACTTACTTCTTTATTCATTTTCCTTTGTTTCAAAGAAGTATGGATGGTATCAAGTAAGTGAACATGTGTGGTGTTGTTTTTATTTCAATGGGGAAAATTAATCCCTAATAAGGCAAATAAATTGATTCTGACCACTTAACTACTGTTTTAAGTGATAGAGCAGAGACTCAAGATCAATTTTATTTCCAAAGCGGGTGCTATTTTTATTGCTTCACAGTCATTTGCATTAAAGTGTGAACCAACAAACCTAAGACATGATGTGTTTAAATACTATTCTAGAGAAAAGAATCTCCTACAGCAGTGAGTCTATATAGCAAATGTTAACCCTGTACCAAATTTTCCCCTCCGTCTAGTCTCCTGTCCTGAAGATAATGAAGAATAAAGTCCATGGTCTCAGCAGTGAGGAACAAACCAGGTACAGTTTATTAGAATGAAGAAAGGAAATCTTCTGCTGACCATGAGGGAATCCAAGGGAGGACACTGTGGAGGTACCTAAGTCCAAATGCATATAAACGTGTGCAGACTTTGGCAGTGGATTTTTGCAGGCATGCAAAACAGTTTGCCAGTGGCAAGTGTTGTTTTTAAAACCCTGTGGGTGATTCGAGTGGTGCAGTACATGAGACTGAAGCTATGCAGTTGCTGCTATTGCTGTATCTCTGACATCAGGAGGGCGAACTTTATTAAGCCATTGTCTGTGGCACTTCAGTTTCCCAGGGTTTATCTGTTTAGTCAGGCCCTTTGTTTGTCCTAACTGCTTATTGTCCTTGTATAGCTTGGCTTCAATCCCCCTCTGACAGTGGTACTCCTAACTGCTGCTAGGGGTAAATGTAAAGGGGTCATCGTTGTTCTGGCTGCATGCAGCTGAGAGGCAGCATTGGCAGGGTGGCCGTATGTGTCCACCAGCATGAGGTCTGTCCAAGGGCCGTGAATAGGAACAAAGACAAGCGCCCATCAGTGGTTCTGTCTCTACTACCCTTTGGAGCTTCAATGCCATAAATAAAGGAAGAAACAATTTTGACTAAGAGTTAGCGACTGCGTGACACAAACAATAAGGTGATAAAAACTGCTAAAGAAAGTAACCAGGATGCCCAATTCCAGAGCCATAACTGGGATATCCATGACTCAGATAATTCTGGGCAGATTTTAGAAGCGTGAGCAGCTAGCTGCTGTGCAGCATCTCTTCCTATTCCAGACTGGCTGGCATAAAAGCCACATTCCTTCTTTAAGAGCAGATGCCATCCCACTTCTTCAGGAAGTCTGGGCCCCTCCAGGTTTATAAAGTCATGCTGAGAGTGAATCTACTTGGTTTTGGAGCCTTGTTAGGCTCTGCGTCATCAGTTGTAGACTTGCAGAAAGATCAGAGTTGGTAGAAGTAGGTAAGGATGTGGTAAGGCTCATTAACCCTGTTTCTAGTCCCCATGGTTATGCCTAATTCTACCAATAAAGGAATAAACTGGATTGCTTTGCTTGGTTTCTGTGGAGACTTAAACCTGACAAGAGCTGGAACCCTCAAGGTGGCCTACTTAGGGGGATAGATATCCTAAAGCACATATACCTGGCCAGTTGGAGGACAGTCAAGAATATGCAGAGGTGACACAGAGGAAGAAGATGCCTTTAGTCTCTATGCATGTTGAGAGTTTGAGTGAAAATAGATGTTGGAAAGACAGAGAAGCAAAGGATTTAAGGTATCATAGGGATCTATAATCCCTTTAGAGACCATTGTGCTAAGCACAGCATCTACTTGGGAGTGAGACCACTCAAGCTGCTCATGTGAGGGCCTGAAGGGTAAATAACCACTGTTTTGACTGTGTCTGATTTATTTAGAAGGAAAAGAGTCATATTTCCCTTATCCAGATATGAGTAGAAGTAGGTTCTTTTTTTTTTTTTCTTTTGGAATCTTTTGTCCAGTATCTGGGGTTTGAAATTTAGGAAGTTTTCTGTGATTCTGTAGTGGAAGTTGCCTATTTATATGATTGAACATTGGGCTATGTTTAAGTTTCCTGTTATATACGTGGGTCCATTGACCCAGTAGGTCTTAAAGAGGTTGATGCGTATGTGATTAGTCTGTCTGTAGATGCCGAATAGAGATCATGCAAGACTCTGAGTCTCTACAGGCTTGGAAAAGTGTGTGGGTGTTTGGAAGGAGACATTTATGCAAAGGACTAGGGGGCCAAAATACTGAGATATGTAGACAAGCATCTTATAATAGTCAGAGTTTGAGACTGTTAAACTGAGACATGAGCTGTATATCAAGGTCCTGGACCTGGCCATTGTTTTTAAGTGAGGACTGTAGCTGCTGTGTGGGAAATTGATGGCTTTACCTTGGGCCAGGTAGAAGTTGGTATGGGGACTGCAAAGTGGGCCATCACCAACAGCTTTTAAATAAGGTAGCATTGAAGAGGCTGAGAAAGTGAATGGTAAATTGTACCATGCACTATAAGTACTTTATCCTAGGAAGGGTGGGAACAGTAGATTGTGTTAAAGATTTCATGTTAACAAGCAAATGAAAAGCAGAAGAGCAGAGTTTGGATGGGTGAAAACTCTTGGAACATGCCTTGGAGGCCTGGTTCTTACATGAGAAATATAAAAGTGTCTATCAGTGAAGTAGAGCTGGAGGGGGTGGGGTACTACTACAGGTCAGATAGGAGGTCAAATGCAAAGTGGACTAAGTGGAAATGAGAGAGAGACAGAGAGACATGAAATTCTGAAATCAGCTATGGGCTTTGGGATCTAGTTTTCTAACTAGAGGGAGCAACATTATTCACTTATCTGCTTGGCAGTGAAAATGACTATACCCTCTGGGGAGCAGACAAGGTAAGAGACACCAGAGGAAAATCAAAAGGAGGAGCTCTAGAGGGAGATTTCACCACAAGCCATGTGTCAATGTATCTCTGTCCATCATTACTTATCCTTTAGAGAAGGAGATGATATTTTCTTAAAAGAGTAATTTTAAGTCTTCTACCAGTTCACGGGAATATCTGGCATTAGTTCCTCTCTCGTTAACCCAAACTGTGTGACTTTTTCCTGGTCCATTGACCATAGTTTCAGGCTAGAATGGTGGATCCAAGAACTGTTTCTGGAGACCTCACCCACTGGGGACCTTACTCATTGGTGAAGTGAATTAGGAATGATGCTCATCTCACATTGGGTTAAGTGAAGGACTAGAGGTGGGCAAAGATTTCACAAGACCAGGTCCTTCAGGTTAAGAAGTAAGTGTATCCTATCTGGGCTGGTCTCTGTGTTTTCTTAGCAGACCCTCAAAAGTGGGGCAGATAGGCAATATGTTTTACTTGGCAAGTTACTTCTGTGTCTAATAAGAAGTAAATTACTAAGGAAGGGTCTCCTGTACATCATCTCCAAGGGCTGAGGCCTGGTCATAGAAAATTTTTTGTCCTAGTTAAGGCATTTGGTAAAAGGAAGGCCAAGGGAAGCCTAGTCTCCTGAGTTAATATGCAGAGATGGGTTTATAAAATCTCATTGACCCTCTCTATATTCCCTGAATACTGGGTCCCCCATGCACACTGTAGGTGATGCTTTACAATCAGGTCTGTAAATATTTCCTGAGTAACAGTGGTAAGGAAGAATGGGCCATTTTTATCTGGAGACCTCAGGCCAGGCCAAACTGAAGAATAACCTCAATATTAGGGCTTGAAATACATTGGTGGATTTTCAGTAGTGCAGTGGAATGCCTCTAACTCCTTAGTCAGTGTGTCTACCATGAATGGGAGGAACTGTGTTCCATTTACTCTGAGCAGGTGGATAAAATCTATGTCTGCAGAATAAGTCCCCTTCCATTGGATGCCAGGGGGAACCTACAAGAGATGGGGAGGTTGTTTTTCTGGCACAGTTCTCATATCCAACTATTTGTTTCACAGTTTTCTTAATGTTCACCCCAGTAAATAACTTATTTACAGCCTGAAAAGTTGCCTTTCTTAAATGGAAGAATTGATGAAGGGCATTCAAGACTTTCCATTGACAACATGTTAGGAGGCGTTTTCCTTCTTTTGTTTCAAACCATACTGAGGGTTGTAGGTGCAGCCAATTGACAAGACCCTCTTCAGTTTCTGCGTGAGACTATTGGGGCTTCGTCTCTCCCATGGAGTGACTAAGGGATTGAAAGTGACCTCCAGTAGGATTTCTTATGGTGTCACTCAAGATGTGGTGCAAGCTGTCTTACTACCTGCTGCTCTTTCATCAAATCCATTCTGGTGCCCGTTACAGTGCATTACTGCTGTCTCCCAAGGAGGAATACTGGGTGTTGCAGGAGATCAAGTTCTTGGTAGTATTGTACTGAGGACCCTGCAGCCATAAGAAAATTATATTCCTTCCAGATGGCAGCACAGGCGTGAAGGAACAGAAGGGCACGCTTTCAGTCTGTTATATTATATGCTAGCCTTTTTTCCCTTGCTTTGCTCAAGAACATGAATGAGAGCATCTAGCTGTGCTGGCTGAGCATTTTTCTCAGAAGAAGGGATGAGCTCTTTATGGCTTCAGTTGGGGAAACCTTCATGTATCTTACTCTTCACACAGCTTGTTCTATGAAGGAGCTCCAGGCTGTGAAGTGTGTCCAGTCTGGATTTTCTACTAGGTGGTCTCTCAAGTCCTCTCTGGCAGCATAAGTTTCTAAAATCACCTGGCTATGATCATGGGCTAATTCCCTTCACTCGTCTGAGAGAAAGGTAGTGGGATTTAGGAGAGGACAGGTTCTTATCTGGACACCAGGTCCCTCCAGCAGCATAGCCTGATATCTCAAAAGTCAGCTGTCTGAGAGTGAGAGGCTTGGAAGACAGTGGCCCTGAGATATGATGAGGAAAGTACATGGTCAGACCACTACCCAAGGTAAGAATGGTGGCCTCTTGAATCAGTAAGGCAGCCGCAGAAATTGCCCGAAGACAGGCTTGCCAGCCTTTGGCCACTATTAGTTCCTTGCTTAAGAGCAGACAGGCTGTTGTGATGGCCCTTCGATTTGGGCTCAATGCCGCCAGGGCCACTGCTACTTTTTTCCATTGCATGTAGTTTGAAATCTTTTCTGTAGGGAGGCTCCAAGTCCTCTTTAACATTTTGGAGGCTCATCACCTCTCTGGTTCTATGCCTGGGTATGTTTCATATATATTTATTTATTTTTATTTTTCTACTTATGTGTCCTTGACCACTTGTTAAAGTAGAGGAACTATTTCCCAATAACCTATGGTCAATAGTTTATGAAGACCTGTTGTACCCTCTTAACTGTTTAAGGAAACCTTTATCTATTTAAGGTTTTGGGTAGGGGCAGTATAAGATGGTCTCAATTAGAATTTCACTCAAATCCCTGAAATCCTCAGACATAGTGAAGTCTGACTATTGTACAGGGTATTAGCATAACTGAGCCTTTATCCTAAGAGACTTTCTACCACCCTGCCTGCTAAGAGACTGAAGAGGGGTTAAGCTCCTTTTTGGGAATACTCCTTATTTGAACCACATGCCAGGAAATCAGCTACATATTGTAGAACCTTACTCTCTGGGTATGAGAAGTGAAACAGTTCTAGTGACAAGACCTGTCCAACTGTGGGAGGACAGTTTAAGTAAGTTGTGACATCTGGTCTGAAGGGTCCTCAAAGGCAAACAAGAACTTGGAAGCTCAGTGTAGGGAAATGCAGAAGCCATCCTTTAGGTTTAACACTGAGCCATCTGGTTCCCTTGGGGATATGGGCCAGTAGAGCACTATTTAGAGGTTGAAAATAAAAAAAAAAAGAGAACCACAGAGTGCATGGGAGTTTCAGCTTCATGAAAAGTCAGAGGTCTTGCACTAGTCTCCACTCTCCATTGGCCTTTTGGGATCCTAGATTCAGGGAATTGCAAGCATCATTGCAGGAGTTCAAGATTCCCTGCAACACCTGATGGCACTTTCGGTGATCTTTATTAAACCTTGTCTAGCCTCTGGTCTTAGGGGATATTGTCTCTGATATGGGAAGGAGGCTAAGTCCTTATGATAGAACTATACCAGTGGAGCAGTTAAAACTCAGCTGAATTTTCCTGCTAAGGCCCATACTTTGGAGTTAATCTAAGTCTCTACGAGGGCAGGAGACAAACCTTTCCTGTGGCTATTAGGGTAGGGGTGCCCAACTTAACCAGAAGATCTTACCCATGCAATGCAGTGGGCCTCTCTGGCATAACCCTAAAGAATGGGTGAATAAAAGAGCTCCCTGCTGAAGTTTAAGGGGAATCATCATCTTTTGCTAGCAGGAGAGAGAAAGAGAACCACCATTATAATAAAAGCACAATAAAGCAGCGCTAGTGTGAAGGAGGAAGTCTGCTGAATAACCTTTCACTACTAGGATTACCCAAGGCTCATAGTTATATTTCTCAAAATTTTATTAAATTAGGTGAGAAGCAGTACTTCAAAAACCATTCTCAGGAGGAAATATTATCTTTATCCAAAAACCAGAAAAGAAACCAACCACTAAAAAATAACTTTAGGCCAATTTTTCTAACGAACTAAGATACAAAAATTCATAAGATTCTGCCAAATTGAGTGCGACAAATAATGTAAAGGTTCATTCTCCATGGCTACATCAGCTTCATCCTAGGGATACTGCATGACTACATAACCTTCACCCCAGGGATACTCCAGGACTACATGAACTTCATCCCAGGAGTCCTCCATGACTACATAAGCTTCATTTCAGGGATACAAGGACAGTTTGACACTCACAAACCAATAAATTTAATTCAGTGTATATGATCTTCTCAATAGATGCCAAAAAAGTCTTTGACAAAATTCGAAATCCATTCATGATAATATCCCTGAATAGTTGTAGAAGGTCCTTCGCTCAACATGATAAAATCCATTTGTGACAAATATCCTGCCAACATCATGTTAAATAGGGAAAACCTGAAATCTTTCTCTCTAAAGTCAAGAATAAGAATAGGATGCTTATTGGGCCAGGAATGTAGCTTAGTGGCACAAGCACCTGCCTGGCAAGGGCAAGGTCCTGAGTTCTATTACCGGTACAAAACCAAGAGAAAAGAATAGGATGCTCATTATCCCAATTTTCCTTCAACATTGTCTTTGAAACATTAGTCAGAATAATCAAGCAAAGAAAAACAGAAGGGGTACATGTAGTGAAGGACAAAGTTGAAATATCATTTTTTTTGCATATGACATGATACTTTACATACAAGATTCAAAAATTCTCTACCAAGAAACTCCTAGAATGATAAGCAAAGTCACTAGTATAGCAGGATACAAAATAAATGCAAATAATCAATAGCATATCTATATATTAGTAATGAACTGACTGTAAAACAAATTCGGAAAACAAACGTATCCTCAATATCATCAAAAAATTAAAAGCATAGGTGTTAATCAAACTAAACAAACGAAATATCTCTGTAGTGAAAGCTACTTAAACTGAAAAAAGGAATAGATCAAGACATCAGAAAATGGCAAAATAGCCTCTATTCCACGTTAGACAGAATCAACATAATCAAAATGGCTGTACATCCAAACCTGATGTACAGATTTAATGTGCTGCCAGTCAAAATATCAGTGTCATATCTCACACAGCTAGAGAAAATAATCCTAAAATTGATATGGAATCATAACAGACCAATAATAGCCAAAGCAATCCTCAGTAACAAAAGCAGAGCAGGCGCTGTTACAATCCTAAATTTGAAATTACATTATAAAGTTACAGTGACTAACCAGCATAACACTAGCTCACAAACAGGAGTCCAGAACAGTATTATTGAAGATGCAGAAACAATGCCAGACACATATCCATTTGATTTTGAGAAAGGAGTTAAACACATACACTGAAGGAAACATAGCTGCTTTAAGAAATGCTACTGGGAAAATAAGATATCCACATGCAGAATACTGAGTATAGATCCACATATCTTACCATGTCCTAAAATAAAATCAAGGTGGCTCAAAGATGTACAGGTTAAATCCAAAACAGTCTACTGGAAGATAAAATAGATACAACTCTCAAAGCCATAGGCATAGGAAAGATCGTTCTGAATATAATCCTGGTGGCACGATAATACCGAGAATAAACAAATGGGATCACATCAAATTAATATGTTTCTGCCTAGCACCGGAAACAACCAACAGAGTGAAGAGACAATCTACAGAGTGGGAAAAGTGTTTTTGCCAACTATTCTCGAAGCAGAAGACTAACATGAAGAATACATAAGGAACTCAAAAAAATTAGATGCCACTCAAATTGAAAAATAAGAACAGGCAACCAAAATGAAGAGACACTTCTCAGAAAAAAATGTACAAATTGCTAATAAATACATGAATAATGTTTATCATCACTGACGTTCAGTGAAATGCAAATTAAACAATTCTGAGATACCAGCTTATCCCAGAAGGAATGGCTTTCATCAAAAACCTCTAATAATAATGAATGCTGGGGAGAATATGGGGAAAACCCCCTCTACCACATTGCTAGCAGAAATATAAAATAGTATATAACCACTATGTAAATCAGTGTGGATATTCCTCAAAAACTAAACATAGTGTCTTGGTTACTTTTCTTATTGTTTAGACAAAATACCCAACACCCAAATTTAAAAGAGGAAAGGCTTATTTAGCTTGCAGTTTGTAGAGTTGTTAGATAAATGAAGAGCAAAATAGAAAAGAGACAAATAGGAAGAGGAAGAAATTAAAATACTCACCAAAATTCCCAATTCTAATGTTTTAAAATATTTCAAGATAAATGTTAATCAATTTCATTTATGCTACTAGCTTATAGTAGTTCATTGAAAAGAAAGATTTGCATTACCTGTGTTCGCTGGAAAATAAGACCCAACCAGAACGATCTAACTACAACCGGCTCTAACTTGTTCTTACCATGGTGATGGTCATGCAGAAAAACACACCTCACTATTCTCTTGCTCAGTGGCTGCTCTACAAGACATATAATACAAGGTAAGGCTGACTGGGGCTGGCTTTTTTTCTGGTAAGGTCTTTTTTTCAGGGAAAAATGGTATTATCTCTTTGTTTCTTGTAAGAATATTTTTGGTTTCCTTCTTATACTCAGAGTAACTACTTTAAAAATAACAAAATACAGTATAATATCTATTATTATACACTACTTACAAAATTTTGTTTAATTTTTTCATAAAATAACAAAAAACAATAATGTGAACTGGAATAGGAAAGCATTCAAGATTGGTCCACCTCAATCTTGATAATAAATTGTTCACTAAAGCACTGCATAGAATTTGGCAGCCTTTACACTCACACATGCTTTTCAGTATCAATTTCCCACGGGATCTTTGGGAAGATAACAATACTAAGAATGAAATGAGATAATATACGTCAACCACCAGCTCAATCCCTGATATAAATATTGGTATTTGTTTGAGTTTGAAAAATAGTAATATGTTTTATTAAAACAGTTTTAGAATATTAAATAAAAATAAGTCATCCCTCAAATGACGCAGGTTGCAGAAATGTATGCTTGATTAAGGCTTCCCCGTGTCATTTAAGGTAAGCCCCGGAACTTTCTTCCTTTGCCTGGGTCAACACAGACAATTTGGAACAGTTCAGAGGTTTGACTGAGGTCCTTTGGAGGCCCTTTAATATGCAGATCTGGAACTGTCTGTGTGTTCAAAATCCCAAGCCCATCTGGGTGCTAGGGTCCCGCTGGATCTCCTCTCAGGGAACTGCTGTGCTATTCCCCTGGCTGGAGATGGGTTTCAGTTGCTTGATAGCAATGCATTTTTCATCCACAAATTCCCATACTTCTCTCAGAGCTACTTTTTTTCTAAGGTAGAGAGAGATTTGTTTTAAAAGAATATCATATCCCTCTATGAGAGGTCAAAATTATGCACCTATTCTCTGAACACTTCCAGGTATCAAGGCCACGGAACCCTTACCCAGGTCTGGCTTCATCTGTCGTAAGTCCCCTGCAGAGAAGGGGCTTGAGGCTTCCAGGGGCTCCGTCTACTCACGCCTCCATCCCCTGGAGGTGGAGCAAAGTGTGATGTCCCACCTGCCCCTGCACTGGGGGCCCGCACTATGTGGAATGACAAAATTCTTTTGGAAGTTGCTCTTGCCAGGGTGTTGGATGAGGACAGGAGTGTTCCTCGGGTTTCTTTTTGGGATGGGAAGGATCACCTGGATAAGGGGGTAAAGGGACCCAACAAGTGTGAGTCTATGCCACATGACCTACAGTGTTCTGGATTGTCTCTGAAAGTAAAGAAATCCTGCACACAGCATAATTTGGACCATTTACCCTGCCTTTTGCCAAGTAAGTCTAGTTGAAGAACCATATTACATTTGGTAGGCTGCTCCAATGGCCACTTTATTTCATTACTCAAGGGATAACCAGGCCATATGCAGGCATAGAAGACCGGGTGCTTTTTCTCCAATGTCTTAAGGTAAACATTTCTAATACCTAAGGATGGAACACAATGGGCAAATAATCAGAAGCTTTCAAGTCTCCATGTTCCCCATACAAAAGAGAGGCTTGGAGGAATGGGTGTCCTCTTTACATGCTCTGTTCTCTCCCTCAATGCCTTGTGCTTGAGACAGCAGAGAGACCCTCACTCAGTGCTAGCTGTGCTGTACGCTGATGCGATGAATTCTCCCAGAAGTGCGCACTCAGCGCTGATCCTAGTGGCAGACAGATAGGCTTCCACTGAGTAAATTCTGAGGCTCTCCTCAGAATTACAGAAGGCCCTCCGGTGGACATTCCTCAGCCCAGCATCTAGTAGAGAGAGGCAATGGTGCCAAACTATGACTGTCTAGAGGGGTAGAAATTGTTCACTCAGGATCTGGGCATGACAGCAGCAATCTTGGTCTCTACAGTAGGCAACTAGACTAAAACTTAAAAGATGAGCTCACCCCATTAACTTATTGCAGAGTGATATGTTTACGAGATGGGTTCCAAAGCAGGTAACTCCTGCACAGTGCAGGAGATGCTGGAGCAGGGCTAGTCTCATTGCTAGCATGTTAAAATGCGAAAACAGTCTGAGGGATTCTCCCTTAATCTTAACCTTTGTTTTGTGGAATCTCCCTAGGAGAACTGAGGGTACTTCTGCCAGATGATGTCTTCATGAATGCTTGAGCAGATGCTGAGGCACTGCAGGCAGTAGGAATCAGAGGAAATCAAAAGATAGTCTAGGGTCCTACCTTGATCTTGGCCCAGTAAATCTATTAAGATAAGTCTAAACAAGAGAGGATTAGCCATACTACTAGAAAGAGGAAAGCCAAGACCCACAGTTCAGTATTCAGTGGAGCCTTATGAGAGGGCTGACACAGGTGTTTCTGGTATCTTGGGAAGAGGATGCCTCAAGAGCACCAAGAGGGTTGACAGTTCTCATGGGGGAGTGCAGGCTTGATGGGAAAGGCAAGTAGAGGTTTCTACGCTGGACACCCAGTGGCGTTGTTGGGACCCAGTTTCCATTGGCTGCACCTTTCAGCACTCACCAGAGACTAGCCCAAACCTCCGCTTTAAGGTTGTCACACTGGGTTTCACCGGTTCCTTGCACCCAGAGATCAGCCTCAGCGAAGGAATCCAGCTCCTTGTCTAGCAAACATTCTCATTATCCCCAGTGTGGCAATCAGTAGGAGATTAAACAGGAAGTTACTGGGGAGTTGCCCCCCATTTTGAGCCTGGCAGCCACTCCAGTAGTTCTTAACTGGATGACAGAGCACACACAATTTGTTGGAATGTCAATTAAGGAATAGATGAAAAATGTGAGTTCCGGCCACCATGGCACAACTCTCTATGGAGAAACAGCCCTCAACATCTGCTTTGAGTGCCACAGATGTTATGAACTGTCTCGCTCCAGACTCTTGGCACGAAGATGGTAAACAATGAAGTCCACAGACACACCAGTGGGAAGAAATCCTAGTGTACTTTATTAGAATAAATGAAGAAAAGTTCCTGCTAACAGGGAGGAGATGAAAGGGAAGATACAGTGGAGAAGCCTAAGTTCAGGGCTTTACATGCAGATTGGCAGACAGTTTTGGTGGGCACAGCAAATTAGGCAGTTGCCACTTGCCAGTACCATCTTTAAAACTTCATGGGTGATGTTTGTGGCAGGAGAATCTGGTGGCACGATGTGCACAAATGAAACTATGTGAATGCCACTGTAACTAGGTTTCTAATGTCAGGAAGGTAAACTCCATTAAGCCGTTGTCTGTTGTGCTCCAGACAGCTTATCTCAGTTTACTCATGTCTTTGTTCTAACTGCATATTGTCCCACTAACTCTTGGGCTCAGTCTCCTTCCCAACTGTAGCATTAGTACCTGGCGTACATATAGTTGGTTAAAACTACACCCAAAGGTTGAACGTATCTTCCCTTATTAGACCTGTTTCAAGCAGAAATATATGTTCTCTCTTCTAAAGATTGAAGTTCAAAGTACTCAAGGGTTTTTTTTTAAAGCTCCACTGCAAGACCTGGTCAACATCTACTGCTATTTTATGTATATGTATATACATATGTATATGCATATATAGAAATACATACATATATATATAGAAATAAACACATATATATGTGTATATATATTTTAATCAAAAATCACTGTTACAAGATCTAAATTGCTCTTATTTGTGGGCCAAAAGGAAATGTTTAATGTTTATAATTTTCTAGATATTAAGAAACTATGCAATCATGCAATTTTGATAATCAATTATACACTGACTCATGTTAATGAAAAATACATTGCCAAAATCAGCACTTAATTCTCTGTGCATGAGCATAGCTGATCACCATAGAGTCACTAGTATACCTCAGTACTTCGAATCATGAGATGTATTTAGCAAAGGTTGAGAATGAACTAAGCTAAGCAGATAATAAAATGTTAATAATAATGACAACAACAACAGCAACAGTGATAGAATAATCGTTTGTGATTTCTTGATGGTTCCCTTTTGGGAGCTGCTTTGATGATTAATTTTGTGTGGCAACCTGACCGAGACATCAGTATTCAAGTATTTGATCACACATTAGTTTTGATGGATCTATGAGTGTACTGAAATGCGACGGACACTTGGATAGGTGTACTGAGTCAATTGTCCTCCCTTGTGTGGGTTGGCTTCAAGCAGTTAGTTGAAGCCTGGACAAGAACAAAAAGTCTGATCCTATAAAGAAGAAGGGAGACCTGCTTTTTTTCTGGCTGATTGACCTGGTGTATCTGATTTTCATGCCTTTGGAGTAGGGCTGAAACATTGCTTCTTTAATTCACTAGTTTTGGAGACTTGAAGTTCTATCATCAACTGTCCTTTGGACTTGGACTGGAAATGAAGTCTTAGTTTCCCTATGTCTCCAGTTTTCTTGGTTACTGCAGATAAGAGGATTTTGCAACCTTCATATTTATATGAACAATTTCCTTATTATGTATCCATCTATCTATCCATCTATTTATCTATCTTTCCGTTATCAACCCCCTAATGTTGCACAACTCTGCAGAATGCTAATAATGTTATATTTTACTATTAAACTTTAGCTAAACTTTAAAGACATAGGTCCAGAAACTTCTAGAGCACATCACAAAGAATAAAAAAAAAAAAAACCTCAAGCTTTCAAAACAAAGCATTAAACCACTTCACCATTCATCACATTTTTCTCTTGGTGCTAAGGAGTAATCTCAGGGCTTTTGCATAAGAAGCATGTGCTCTACCAGTGAGATACATTCCCTAGATTATTCTCATTTTGTAAGAAACACATTATTGTGGATGAAGAATGAAAATAAATGTTTGAGGTTTTAATAAATTCCATAGATTAAGGATACATGCTCAAAAATAATCAGACATTCAGTAGAATCTTTATTTACTTGAGAAAAAACATTCAGTATGTAACATTTGCTTGTAGGAAAAGGCTAAAAAATTGTTATCTTGTCTTTATTCCCTATTTCTAAGTTAAATTTTGGTCATTCACTTGAGACAAAAATGAATTTTCCTACAGTGTGATATATAATCCCATTGATTATGTATGGGAGGAGGGGAGAAAGCAACAGAGAGAGAGGGAGAGAGAGAGAGAGAGAGAGAGAGAGAGAGAGAGAGAGAGAGAGAGAGACTTTATATGCCCTACATTATAATACCTGGGGTATATTCTTGTGAGTATGAAAGACAAATTCTTCTTTCATGGTACCTACAGTGTGGTGAGGATGAAAGACAACAAAGAAAACACTAATCTTTACTATTCACATATCAACAGTGTTGCAGGATTCTAGAGACCTTCCATTAGTATTTGCCCTTATTTTTCATTAGTGCATTGAGCCAAGAAATATCTATATAAAAGAGAAAACAAAATATTCCTTAGTTATCTTATATCTACCAGTACTGATAGTCCAAGATGAAAATATGCATTTGCCTTTAACAACTTTATCCTGTCTTTATACTGTTTAAACAAAACCTTCTCTGGCAAGTTTTTACATACCCTTAGATTTTGAAGGAAAATTTTATTTTTTCGTGTGATGCTGTCCCCTCTGAGTTCACCTCTACTTACCATCAATGAAAACAGCAGTGGCAGCAGAACTGGCAGCAGCATGGAGATTTTTCATGAGCTATGGTGAATAATCCATAAGGAGAGCAGACCTGAAGAAATGTACCATCTAAATCACGGCATCAGTCTTTATGGATTAATGCTGTTACCTTCACTGTAGGGGATTAAAAACATGAATGAGAATTGGTCCTGCCTTCAAATGCCCCTATTATTTTGTAAGGGTAATTACAAAGAAGCTGTATAAACATATTGTAAATAATCAAATAGGTACACTGTAGAGGATATTTCTAATGTAATGCTTTAGATGCTAAAACAAAGCAATAGCAACAAGGTAAAAGTAAACATTTTGCTGCCTTCCCAAAATCTTAACATACATATGATAAATCAATTCTGTATTATGTAAATGATATATTTTTTACTAAACATTAATTTAGCAATTTTTCTATGCTAGGCTCTAAGTTGTGAGTTGAGGATATGGAACAAACTCCTTATAAAGGATATTTGAAGAGCTTGCATGTGAGACAAAACTTCAGAAGCATTATAAACAATAAAAAGGAGACAACTAATAAAAAGAAGTTATATTACAGTGTTCTGTTGTTCAGTATGGTAGCTACTTCTTAGAGGTGGCTACCAAACAGCTGAAATGTGGTTGCTGGGGTGTGCTGATAGCTTGACCCCAAAGTTTCAGATGATAATCTTGGTCCCAGTGTGACAGTGTTGGGCTCGTAGAGCCTTCCAGAAGTGGGGGCGTGTGACAGGTAATTAGTTCAATAGTGTATGTCTATTGGAAGGGATCAACACAGGTCTCCTGGACTTATAATAGTTTTGCAAAAGTGAATGAGCCAGGCCTCTTTATATAAATAAATGAACCTCGTCTCTCTCTGGGGTCTTACTTCCTATCTTGTCAAGTAATCTCTGCCACATGAGCTCCTGTAGTTGTGATGCCATCTGTCATGACGCATTGACAGAACCAAAAAGCAGTCCATGACATGCTTTCTCCCTCCAACCTTCTATGTTCCTGATTATTTTCTTGTCCTTTTCTTTCCTTCTTATTCTGCAGTAATAGGGATTGAACTCAGGAACTTAGTGTTGAACTCCATCTTCAGCAGGCCTGCCTCCCTTTTTTTATTTTCATTCAAGTGCGCACTGAGGTACAAGGTTGGACTCTAATTTATGCCCTTCTCTTAAATCTAGACTTTCATATTTCTTTGATTCCACATTCCCCCTTGGTAAATCTCAGTTGTGCCTGTGGCTTCCTTTGCCAACAACATGCCAAATACTTTCAAATTGCTATTTCCAGCTCTAAGAAACAGGTTTATAGATCCAAATATCAGCTTAGCCACTCTGCTTTGATATATGAAGTGCGCTTCTATCTCAGCGATGCTAAGCCAAACTTATGATCTTCCATCTTCTCCTTAACCTAGTTCTCTTCTGGTCAAGCTTACAATCACTAGTAGGATAAACCAATAAGCAAAACTCATTTTCCATATTTCTTTCTTTCTCAATATCTAATTTGTATAAAATTCAGCTTCCAAAATACACCTTGAATTCATGCATGTCTATTTTTAACCATGATCATCAAAAAATACTTTGAAAAAGTGTTAACTAACTTAAAAAATGAGTGAATATATTAATAATAAGAAGAGCTTTGAAAATAAAGACAATTTACAAAAGATTACTTAGTATTCAGAGTTGTTTAAGTATGATAAAGTGAGAATACTAGAAAAAAGGTGTGTATCAGATCATGGTTAACTTTGAGCACTATGTTCTTGCTTTTGAATTTTAGTTTGTAGGTACTAAGAGGGCTTGCTTTTTTTCTCTCTGTTCTTTTGCTATTCTTCAGAAACATTATCTTAGAAGCAGTATGCAACATGGTTAGAATGAAAATCAGTTACTGTGCTAGAGTTTAGACAATATTGAAACATTGCATGAACAGAATGGAGAAAAATATTGCATTAGGCTTCTGATGATATTGAAACATTCAGGCAAGCAGTACTGAAGAAAAGAACTTAAAATTGTGATGCAAAACAAATTGAAATTTAGATGCATGATAATCTGTGTTGCCCCCATAGGATTTGTTTACATCAAGGGACACTAGATGGAGAAAGAATTAAAGGTAATTCTGTGCTTTAGATTTGGGTGATGTGCACAACAACAATAGTAGAAATTTGCCTTTTTATCGTGCCTTTTGTTGCCTAATAGTCTTCTTGATCTGGATGCTTTACACAAAGGAAAAAGTTAAAATATACAAAAACAGCATTTTCTTCTCCAGATTATTTTTGCTTAAAGCTCCCGTTTTGGTGATTGCCACTACCAGATGGCCTAGAAATATCATGGTATTCTTTGATTTGTTTTTCTTACCTGTTCCAAAATGTTCAGATCATAGTTTGATATTATTATTAGTAGATAATGACAGTTAAGGAAGTGAGACCTAGATGAAGGTGGTAGGTCATGGGAATACGACAAGGGGGCCTACACATGAGTCTCAGCCACTACCTCTCTGGCTGGCTTGGTCGCTTTCCTCGCTAGATGCCCTCAGGTGAGGAGCTTATGTCTGCCCAGTTACATTTAATAAATTATGTAATCTACTTAAACAGAGTTTCATTAATTATAAATGGCAGTTTGGTAGTTCTGAGGATGGAAAACATACTTCTTAATTGTTGCCAAAAGTTAGCAGTTGATATCATTATAATTATTTTATTACTTTTATTATAAGCCCATAGTTATGCTGATTAGCATGAATTAACTGTGACACTGGCCAAAAAGTAGTATACTTGGATTTTTACTTTCCTTATTTTTAAGTAAGGAAATTAATGATTATCTTGAAATGGTTGGAAAAGATAAAAGTCAGGAGATATGTACGGCAACAAACAAAATGCTTGAGATACCATGACTGCTCAGTTAATGTTACTTCATTGTTCTACTCTTTCCCTATTCAGTGCTTTAATCTCTCAAAATGCTATGTGTACTATGCACCCAGTAAATATTTGAAATAATCTGTAAGCTTCAGTTTAAAATGTGAAAATACCTTTCCATGCTCATAAATCCCAATTTTAAATCTTAGACTGTATGAGTACACATCCAGATAGATGCATTTGCACACACCTTAAACAAATAAGGTTGTACTGAACTACTATACCTTTGATTTGCACTTATACTTTGATGATCTATTATATCATTACAAAAATTTAATTTGCTTTTGACCAAAAATATATATATAATTATAAATTTAAAGACAGTGTTAGAATATTGTAGGAATATCCTATACCACTGAAATTCCTTTTATCTATTTATTGAGGAACATGTACTTTGCTTCCTCTTTTAGCTACTACAAGAAAATTTGAAATGACTATCTTCCAAACTTAAACAAATGCATAGAGATGATAGGTTCCTGGAGTGAAATTAGCTGAATCAAATTTGTGAATTTAAAACATGGCTTGGTTTTGAAAAAGATGTGTCAAAAATTCACATAACTTGATGCTGTTTTCAATATGGTATGTTTAGAGAAATTTTTATATTGATGATGTGTAAAAAGCATGTTTTTGTTTTCAATCTTCTTTACTTTTTAAATTGTGAGTTTTCTTTGTTTATTCATATTTAGTTTTCTACAAGTTGTATAATAATATTCCCTGTCAATGTAAAAAAAACTTAGTTATGTTTTACTTAATGCAAGATGCATTCGTTTATCTAGAAATGTCTCAATTATCCTTCTTTATGGCTGAATAGTAGTCCATTGCACAAAAAAACATCTTCTTTATCCATTTCTCACTTCATTGGCTCTTCGGTTGTTTCCAAGATTTTGCTGTTACAGACTGTGCTATTATGAACATGAGTATGGGCATATCACTGTGATATGATGTTTTTAATTCTTCTGGGAAGATACCCAGAGGGGAATGATTGGATGAAATGGACTCTGTAATCCTAGATTTTGAGGACTCTACACAGTAACTCTGACAATGGTTGCACTAGTTTGTACTCCCATCAACAGTGGAGAAGATTTCCTTTTTCCCTACAGGCCTTCCAGCATTTGTAATTTATTGATTTCTTGATAATAACCATTCTTTCTGGGGTGAGATGGGCTGCCAAAGAACTAGAGAAAATATTCCTAAAATTCATTTAGAGCCAGAAGAGACCAAGCACAGAAAAATCAGTCCAAAGCAATAAAGTCAAGGTAAGGCGTCACAATCCCTGACTTTAAATTATACTACAAAGCTACTGGAATAAAAACAGCATGGTAATGTTAAACCGAAAAAAACCTGCAGATCTACAGATCAATAGAATAGATTAAATGGTGCTGAAACAACAACAAACACACTCAGCCCTCTTATGTTTGACAAAGGGGCCAAACACCCTCACTGGAAGAAATACAGCCTCTTTAATGAATGGTCCTGGAAAAACTGACTTTCCACATGGCAACAAAGAAATTAGACCAATACTTCTCACCGTATACTAAAGTAAAATCAAATTGGATGAAAATTCTAAGTATTAAAACAGAAACACTAAATCTACTGAAATAGAAAATAGGTAAAACACTTGAAGACAAATGTGTAGGCAAAGATTTCATGAGGAAAATACCATTGCATAGGAAATACCACAAAGAATCAACAACTGAGATTTCATCCTATTAGAGAGTTTTTTTTACAGCTAAGTAAATTACCAGTAGAGTGAAAAGACAACCCTCAGAGTGGAAAAAAATTCTTAGTCAGTTGTTCCTCACACAAAAGACTAATCTCTAGAAAGTATGAAGAATTGAAAAGAATCAGATCCCCAAATTTAAAGACCCAATCCAAAAAGGGGCATCTGAGATAAATACCCAGTTTTCTGAGGAAGGTATACAAATAGCAAATAAATATATGAAAATATTTTCAGTTTCACTGTTCATTGAGAGATGCAAATTAAATGAGTAAGTTTCCATTATTTTCTCAATTTGTTATTTTTGAATTTCTTTATGGTATTTGAACCCCAAAATACAATACATGTTAAGATTTACTGATCAAATAAACAGAACCATTGACAAAGATGAATGAGTACTAAACAAAAAGCTCATGTTATCTCCAAGCTAATGAATTTTTTCTTTAAATTTAAAGGATAATACTAAACTATAAGTGAAGGTGTTTAAGGTCCTTCATTCTCAGAGTACATATACAACAAATAGCCTAACATTCTCAGAGTAAGTATACAACAAAATTAAGGTTCCATGGTAATGTTTCTATGGAAATACTCATCATCACCTGACATTAAACTGAAAATAGTTACTTACTGAGAATCCTACCTTTTTTGACATAATTCAGTCTTGATAAAGACAATATGTGAAATCCTTTTTGTTATAACTAAACACTAAAATTCCTCTGGTGGTTCTGTAAGATTTATGTATGGCTATAAGCATAAGTCATGAAGGACAATAAAGTATATACCACTTATAAGAATGACTTATGGGCTGCCATACTGCATGTGAGATTTATAGAGCATAACACAGTTTTATCACCTTGTTCCTAAACACATAAAAGAATTTCAGATAATACATTTAGGCTAAAATTAGAGATGAAAATATGTTAAAATTAGTTGAGGCTCACATTTTCTGTGTAAGCACCATGCATGAAAATATTTAATACAATTTCATTGTCAAGTCTGGGGACTTTTATTAAAGCATGCAATTAGATCATCAAAGAAAAGGGGACACAAACTCACTTATATCTTGATTTGTGGGAATATTCCAAATATTGCAAACACATACTTAAAACATATAATCAAGAATTACTGCATGGCTTGATTTGGAGGAGAGGATGGGTATTAAAAATTAAACAATGTTATAAAAGGTGGTGTAATTGCTGAGGGAATAATGGCGTATAGGTCATATCACTTGGACCTCTAATTTATATAAATTTGTGTACTAGATTGAAATAAGTTTAAAATTGAATTTAATTTTATGAGAACAAAATGCTCAGACACAACAAGTTTTAGGATATTCTATAGGGAGAATAGATAACAGAACAAAGAGATAATTTTATCATTATTTAAATTCACTGAACCCTAATATTCTTGAACTTATACTTTCCAGATATTGTGTTACTCTGAAGTTCTTATGATATAGTCTCAGCGTGAGTACTTATTTCGTAAAGTTTTAAGAATATTATAACTTCACTTGATAACGTTGAAGGTACCATCAGACACTGTCTAAATAAAGATCCTTAGTTCATCCACTGAGTCTTCCGCTGGATAGTCTTTGCCCGTTACGCCTTGCAGTTTTATTTTCTCTCCAAATACATATTCAAATGAAAATAAAATTTATTTCTCGGAAATTTTCAGATCTTTGGGGTTAATGTGTAATAAAATTTGAAATCCTTTTTTTTTTTTTT
>PVLD010027032.1:0-21333 GCA_004027595.1 Dinomys branickii
AAAAAAAAAAAAAAAAAAAAAAAAAAAAAAAAAAAAAAAAAAAAAAAAAAAAAAAAAAAAAAAAAACACACACAAGCTGGTTATTAAATCATCTAACAAACTTGTTCATATGCTCAGGCATTCATCGAACTTGACAAACAGAACTCAACAATTAACCACAGCTCCAAGTCAGGTGTGGTGGTGCAAGTCTGTAATCCCAGCACTCAGGAGGCTGAGACAGGAGGATCGTTTTGAGTTTGAGACCAGCCTAGGCTACAAAGTGAGTTCAAGGTCAGCCTGAAATGCATAGCAAGACCATGTCTCAAAAAAGACAAATTAAAAAAGCTGGGGGGATTTCATCATAACCAAAACAATCTTTCATAGGTTTGTACTTACATAGCTAATCACAATGTATACTATTAAGCTTATGGATGATTAGAAGATTAAACAAGGATTTAGAAAAACTTAAAAGAAATGGAATATTGTAAAGTAGCTTCAGAACACAGAGCAGTATTATAATATAACCACATGATTGTAAGACAAAGTTTAAAAACCTTACTTTCTGTGGAAACTGTACCAAGTCACCTTACTTTAAATTACCAAAATAAACTGTATCACATACTATTAAAAATGGAATATACCCCAAACAGTATTACTTTTAAACTCCAGTAAAAGATTTAAAAAACCAAAAAGCCAGGCATGGAGGTACATGGCTAAACCTCAGCACTGTGGGAGGCTGAGGCAGGAGGATCACAAGTTTGAGCCCAGCCTGAGCAACTTAGCAAGACTCTGTCTCATAAAATAAAAGGGCTGGGGATATAGCTCAAAGCGAAGGCTCTGGGTTCACTCTCCAACAGCAGAAAAGAGAGAGGGGTGGGAAATGACATCTTACAGATGGATAGGCCCTGAGGGGTTGAGGACAGTACAAAATGAAGGCTTCAGGGTGACAGCTATGCACATGCAGTTCTCTGAGATCCCATCACAGGAAGAACCACATTTTGAAGCACCTTCCAGAGATGCTGAAGGATGTGGGATGACAGACATTTAAGAAAAATGAGCCAAGTACAAAACAGTACCATTTGACTGTGATGTGGGAAATGCAATCAGTACATTATGAGGCTCAGCAAAACAAAACCAATGTTCACATTACCATTATCAGGGGAAGCGAGGAGTGTAAGTTACCCCAAGCCTTCAGCTTCTAAGACTGGTAACTCAGGAGACAGCAACATGCAAATATTGTTCAGAAATGCAGAACAAAATAGCAGAAGGAACAATTAAGAGACTTAAAAGAAACTGCTCTGGGAAAGAAGACCAAAAGAATGAAAGAGACAAAAGAATGAGTATTTTCTCATGGGCACAGTGGCACATGCATGTAATCCTAGCACTCTGGGAGGCTGAGACAAGAGGATCACAAGTTGAAGCTCAGTCCAGGCAACTTAATAACTTAGTAAGATTCTGTCTGAAAATTTAAAAAAGGGCTTGGGTTATACCTCAGTCCAAAGACCCTGGGCTTAATTCCTAGTACTACAAAACAAAACAAAAAGAAAAAGCAAAAAAGGAATGTTTTCATCTTAAACCTTTTAAAACTGGCTTATGTGAAACATCTGTGTGAAATATTCTTACAAAAACAAAAGTTAAATCATCTCAAGTAACCACTAACCTCACTGCCTCCTGGTCCAGTGACTGAAGAGGCCAGGGACTCCTCCATGTCTTCTGCTAAGAGGGACATACTTTCCCTTGATGTGATGGACACCAGGCCACTGTTTCTAGAGAAGAGGATGGGAACATTGCCACAGGAGCCAGCACCCAAAATGCCATCTCCTGAAAGAAAACAGATCCGTCTTCTAAAACCCACCGTCCTCGGCAGAAAACAGTCATGCTCATAGACTTTTTCCTTTACAGTACTACTCCTACCTTGAACTCCGCTTTTAAATGCCAGAATCAAATCAAGCACCTGCTGCTGTAAGAAGCATACTCTGTGCCCTTCTACTTTTTAAGGACAAGAAAAACTGTCCTTGTAAGACAGCAGGGAGTAGAGTAAACCCCTGGAGAAAATACTCATCCTGCATAACTCAGAATAGCAGCTTTTCAATCCTGCAACGTCGTCTTGCTAAACTGACTGTGTCTAATAGCTAAGCCAGGGAGCGAGGTGCCCAAGCCTACTGAGCACTCAGTAGTGATACCCCCCCACCCCCCGTTCTCTAGGCTCTTGGCCAGGGACAAGAAATGCCCAGATCCATGCTGCAGCCTTTCCCAACTGTCCTCTGTGCAACCCCTTAGATAAGTGCCCCAGTTAGAACATCCACCTGGCTTATCTACTTTCCTGGCTAGCCCTCCCCAACTTCAGCTACATGCCTGAATCCAGAACCTGGACTCTGCTTACAGGGTCTGGTCGAACTGGTTTATATCAACTCAAAAACTAATCACGAGGGCTGGGGATATAGCTCAGTGGAATAAGCGCCTGCCTAGCAGGCGCAGGGTCCTGAGTTCAATCCCCAGTACCGCCAAAAAAAAAAAAAAGAACAAACACTCTACTTTTATAACTATGTAATACAACATCCAGTTCTAATTCCCTATTATATTCTGTATAACTTTGTATTTTCTGTATTGTTTATGGCTTTTCTGGTTCATATGTCTCCATTCTTTTGTCTTTAAATTAAAAAAAAAAAAAACTAATCACGATAAGCTATTGCTTCTTTTGGTATCATTTCTTTCACTTTTGGTCTCCTCCCCAGGGAAAATGTTCTTTTTTTTTTTTACACTTTTTTTTAATTTTAAAGAGTAGAAAATGAGGGGGAAAAAAGGAAGAACAATAGCAGCATACCTGCATCACAAACATAAACGAAACAAAGCAAGAACATTTAAAGTGATACAGGGTTTCAAGACAAAATGACAGGAATTAACAGTGGTTGTTATATTTATATATTGCTATCTTCAATGACGTTGCTCAGATTACCAGATGTAAAAATGGAAGACTGTTCAAACCATTAAAGAGAATAAAAAATAATTCTTAGATAAACATTAGAGATAAAAGAGTTTCACTAGACAAGATGGTAGGAATTCACCATGGTTGTTCCATTGCATATTGTTGTCTTTAATTCAGTTGCTCAGATTACCACATATTAACATGCAAAATTGGTCAAAATATAAAAAATTTAAGCATTAACTGTTCCTTTCAATATAACATCAGACATCAGCAGTACAGTTATCCCAGCTATTCATATATATATATATATATATATATATATATATATATATATAGCCTGCCTTCTTTCTTTTTTCTTCTTTCCCTCATCCCAGTCATTCTTTCCTCTGAGCAATTTCTTTCCCTTTCCTATCATGTATTATACATTTTGAGTTTTACTTAACTGTTTCAGGTTCCTACACCAGGGAGACAATATAATGTTTATACACGTGGGTCTGATTTATTTCACTTATGAGTATGGTCTCTGGTTGCATCCATTCATCTAAAAATGCCTCGAGTTTATCTTTTTTGATAGCTAAGTAATACTCCACTGTATAAAAGTACACATCTTTTTAATCCATTCCTCAGCGGATCAGCATTTGGGGTGTTTCCAAGATTCAGCTATAACAAATTGTGCTGCTATAAACATGGGTGCACATGTATCATTTGGTATGATGTTTTTAATTCTTCTGGGAAAATACCCAGAAGGGGAATAGCTAGGTTAAGTGGGATTTCCAATCCTAGCTTTTTGAGGAAATCTCCAGACTGATTTCCACAGTGGTTTTACCAATCTACACTCCCACCAGCAGTGGAGGAGGGTTCTTTTCTCCCCACAGCCTCTCCAGCATTTGTTATTGGTTGATTTCTTGATAGATATCCTCTCTAGAGTGAGATGGAATCTCAGTGTTGTTTCTCAAATGACTAATGATTTTGAACATTTTTTCATTTATTTATTTGCCATTAGTATTTCTTCATTTGAGAAGTGTGCATTCATCTCAGATACCCATTTTTGGATTGGGTCTTTGAATTTGGGGAGCAGGGAAAATGTTGTTATTTTTGCCCATAAATGTAAATGTTTGGGTAATCTACCACCATAGTGATTCCTCAGTAGGGTTGCGACATCAGTTCTGCCTATGTGGTATTATGCTGAGATGTTAGGCTTAATGCCACAAGTATAGAAAGAGAACTACCAAGCATGGCCAATGAGCTCCCTGATCACACCTTCTTTTTGTGCCAGCAATTGAACTCAGGACCTTGCGCTTGCCAGGTAGGTGCTTGTGCCACTGAGCTACGTCCCCAGCCCCATGCCTTCTAAAACTGCTAATAAGCTGGGCATGGTAGTGCATGCCTATAATCCCAGCACTTGGGAGACTGAGGCAGCAGTCACTTCAAGTTCGAGGCCAGCCTAGGCTACATAGCAAGGACCTGTCTCAAAACAAAGCAAAATAAAACAAAAAAATCTGCTACTGTACCTTGTGCACTAAAGACAATTTTCTCCTGAGGAAGAGAAAATTTCCCAGTTCCTGTAGAACATACATAGACAGCACTTTCAGTATAGAGATAGGCAGTCTGGTTTGAGAAGTCAGGGACCACCAACCGACACGTAATTAGGTCTTCAGACTGAAAGTTAAAGTTAAAATTATATTTAGTGAGAATTGAAACAAAACTGCTTGAATAATTTTATAATGTTTTTATACACTATCCCATAAAAAGGATAAAATGTTAATTCACTGATTCTCCTCATGAAAACCTAAACATTACCCATGACATGATTTATAAAACATGACACAATCAGTTTATAGAAAGTGCTATGGTTTGAAGATCGGCATTCCTCTGATATTCTCATGTTGAAACCTACCTCACGGTGATGGTATTGTGGGTGCAGGGGTGTGTGATTATGTCATCAGGGTTGTGTCCTCATGGATAGGATTAGTCCCCATATAAAAGAGACTGGCAAACCTTTTTTGCCCTCTACCATGTGAGGCTGCAGAAAGGTGCTCATTATGAGAATGGGTACTGGACTTGCTGGTACCTTGATATTAGGCTTCTCGCCTCTAGAACTGTGTCCACTAACTATCTGTTAGTTAATTACTCATCTCAGGTATTTAATATAGTAGCCCAAAGGGACTAGGATGAACATCTTGACTTTTTTTTTTTTTTTTTGGTATTGGGAATTGAACTCAGGACCTTATACTTGCCAGGCAGGTGCTTGGGCCACTGAGCTATATCCCTGGCCCCTAAGATGAACATCAATTAGAGAAATCATTTGTTAGATATCCCATGTTCATGGATAGGCAGAACCAATATAGCCAAAATGGCTACAGACTTGCCACAACTGATATACAGATTTAATGGATGCCCAATTAAAATACCAACAGTATTCCTCACAAATCTAGAGGAAACAATTCAAAACTTCATATGGAGCCAGAAAAGATCCCAAATAGGAAAGGCAATTCTGGGTAACAATAGCAAAGCAGAGGCATCACAATGACAGATTATCAGTCATATTACAAAGCTACTGTGATAAAAACAGTATGGTACTGGCACAAAAACAGACATGTGGATCAATGGAACAGAATGTAGGAAGCAGAAACGACCCCAGACACATTCAACTATTTGATCTTCAACAAAGCGGCCAAAAACACGCACTAGAAGAAAATACTTTCTTTAACAAAAAGTGCTGAAAATTGGGTATCCACAAGCAGAAGATCAAGTCTAGGCCCATGTATCTTACCATGTACTAAACTAAAATCAAAATGGACAAAGATCTAAATGTCTAAACAGAAATACTTAATCTGCTGGAAGATAGAATAGGTACAACTCTTGCAGACATAGCTGTAGGCAAGGATTTTCTCAAAAGAATCCTAATGGAACAAGAAACAACACCAAGAATCAACAAATTGGATCCAAAAAAAAAAAAAAACAAATTGGATCAATTATACAAGATTAAAAAGCTTTTGCCTAGCAAAGGAAACAACCAACAGAATGAGACAGACTACCGATTGAGAAAAAAAAAGCCAGCTATTCCTTATACAGAGAACTAACATCTAGACTATACAAAGAACTAAAAAAAAAAAAAAACTAGACCTCCCATAATAAAAGACCCAATCAAAAGATGGGCATCTGACATGACTAACAGATACTTCTCAGAAGTACAGATGGCCAATAAATGCATGAAACAAATGTTCAACATCACTAGTCATTAGAGAAATGCAAATTAAAACAACACTGAGATATCATCTTCCTCCAGAAAAAATGGCTATCATCAAAAAGTCAAATAGCAAATGTGACAGAGGCTCCGAGGAAAAAGGAACCCTTCTACAATTTGGTGGGAATCTAAACTAGTATTACCACTATGGAGATCCCTCAAAAAACTAAAAATAGAAATTCCATTTGATCCAACTATTCCTCTTCTAGAAATCTTCCTGAAATTATATTACAGTGGAAGAAGCATGACTATGTTTACAGCACCATAATTTATAATAGCCACATCTTGGAAACAGCCTATGTACCCATCAATAAATGAATGGAAAAAGAAAATGTGGTATTTATAGAGTACCACTCTGCCAGAAAGAAGGTTAAACTTGAATCGTGTAGGAAAACAGGTACACCTCAAGACCATAATGTTTAGTGAAATAAGACACAAGTTTAAATATTGCATGGAATGGAATGGAAGGGATCCATTCTCTTATACAAGATACCCAAAAAATAAAGAGCAACATAAAGGACGATAACAGGAAGTAGAAAGATCTTTCCAAATGGGGAGGGGAACAAGAGATGGAGGGTGAAGGGAGGAAAGGAAAAGGGATTAAAAGAAAACTCAAAGAAAAAAATGGAAATAGGTATTTTTCAAATGGGAAGGGGATCAAGAGTTGGAGGGATCAGGGAATGATGAGAGGGGAAAAGGGACAAAAAAGAATAAGACACATTATGTACACGTGCCAACTTCCCACGACAAATATAATCATTTTGTGCTGCAAACATGCTCATAAAAAATACACGAAAAGAGATCATTTGCTGAGTTGCAATAACAGCAAATCTTGAAAATATATGCACAGAGTTAAGATTACAATTAGAAGCCAGGCGTAATGGCACACATCTGTAATCCTAGCACTTGGGAGGCTGAGGCAGGAGGATTATTGTGAGTTCGAGATCAGCCTGGGCTACAAAGTGAGCTCCAGGCCAGCCTCAACGGCATAGTGAGACCCTGTTTCAAAAAGACAAAATAAGATTATAATTAGAAGCCTATCTCAAATGTGAGAAATGAAAGAAAAGTTTTAATTATTTATTTTAAAATTGACAAGTCTTTATAATCACTGATAAGCATTTTGATTCTGGATTCTAACTGTCAAGACATCAAGCACAAGCTTATGCTTAGCACATGCAAGGTCCAAGATTCAATCCCTAGCACCAAAAGATACCCCCCCACACACAAATCCCAGTAAATTTTTCCATATATAAAGTCAAGAGGGAAAAACAGAAATAAGACCTAATTAAATGATAAAATTAGCAAATGGTAAAAATGATAAACATAGGACTGGAGATGTGGCTCAGTGGTACAGCTCTTGCTTTGCATGCACAAGGCCATGGGTTCAATCCCCAGCACCACAAAAAAATTAAAACAATAAACAGTACATTAAATGGGACCCTCAAAAAAAAAAAAAAAGGGACCCTGGTGTTTTGTTTCAAATTGTTTATTTTGCCAGGCATGGTGGCTCAAGCCTGTAATCCCAGCACTTGGGAGGCTGAGGCAGGAGGATCACTGTGAGTTCGAGACCAGCCTGAGCTACAAAGTGAACGCAAGGCCAGCCTAAACTACGTAGTGAGACCCTGTCTCAGAAAGACAAAAACAAAAAACAAAAAACAACCAAAAACCAAAAACCCAAATTGTTTTCTTTATACCCCTTTGCACTTTCTGAAAAATTTTTTCCCACACTGAGTATGTTTTTCTTATATAATTCAAACACTTAATAAGGTTTACTTCGAAATAAAAGGACAGGGCCAGGCATACAGCTCAGCAGCACAGCACTTGCCTGCCAAGTGCAAGGTTGCAAATTCGATTCCCAGTGCCAAAAGAAAAAGAAATAAAAGAAGAAATTCAAGTTTGTTTATGGGATTCAGTGAAATGAGTCATATCAAGAATAAGGATTTAACAGAATTACACACCACATAAGGTTAAATGAAATGACAAATAGCTGTGAAGACTGTCCCTCATGCATGTCACAGCTCAGGAATAGCTCCATCGGTGAGCGGTCCACACACTTATAATACCGTTGTCGCCCACATACAATCCTTTAGCTACACAGGGATATGTCAGGCTCAGAACTGAACCCTAACTACCAGCAGGCATCTTTCTTACTTTTACCTTTCAATTTTTCACCAAAAATTTCTGTATTTCTACTTAATATAGAAATGACAACTCCTCTCCAGCGTAACAGAAAAACAAACAAACTGTTCGTTAGATCTATGACCGGGCAAGGGAATGAATGAAGCAGCAAAAAAAAAAAGAGCACAGAGCACCTGAATCCAGCTGCTTTAGGGTATTCACAAAAAAAAGTATTCACCCTGTAGATGAAGCTCAAGGAATGTGCAACAGCCAGAAAAAAACTCTGTGTTACCAGCACCTTGCAATTTAACTTACCTGAAAAGGTGGGTTATACTGAGTGACTTCCACAGTAACTACGTCTGACATCTGGCAGCCGTTATCTTCTACTGTTATCAGAGAGTAATAGAGGAGGCAAGGACTATCTGCCGGATGCCACGCTGCTGCCAAAATCAGGAGTCCATCACTACTCAAGAAAAAAGAAAAGTCTAAGCCTTGTCCTTTTCAGAGCACAGAGGCATTCTTTGGAATGCCTGCATCCCTCTCTCTGTAGCATGACCAACTGCTGCTGCTGTCACAGATGACACTGGGAAGAGGAGACCCAGGACAGATTTCCTGAGTGCCTCTTGCCCACCCTCAATCTGCCTTCAAATCTGAAAAACAAGGTCCACAGCAGGTGACATCTGAGCAGCAGTCTTGTTTCCAAAAGTCTGACAAAGATAAATGAAATCAGGCAAATTGCATCTAATCAAAATGCTTGTGGAAGTAAATGAAAACTATGACTTTTACTTCTTTAGCAGCTTTTGTAAGGTTTCAGACTGTAGGAAGGAGCACACTAACAATCCCAATAGCCCAAGAGAACCACACAGCAGGATGACAGTGCTTTAACCCACAGAGCATGCAACACCTGGCCCACTATGGCAAAAGCAAAGTGGGAGCCACTCTACACAGTCACACTGGACTCATTATGAGCATCCTCATAGTAGCCAGTTTATAAATGGTTTTTGAATTCCATATGACCCTTATCAGAATAACCAGCTTTATCAAACTAATCTAACTTGTAGCACTGTTCCTAAAAAGAAATTCAATCTGAGCATAAACCATTAATAGTTCTGACTTGTACTACAAAGATAAAATCTCACCCACCCTTCCTCTGCTCAGCTTAGTGACAAACTATAGGCTTTATAGAGTTTGTTCAGAAACAGAATGGGCACCTGAGAGGAACGCCTGTTATCCCTGTGGAAAGGAGACAGACTTTAGCTCAGGCACCCACAGGGCTGGAAGGACAGGGTCTCGATGTTGCCTGAAGGCAATGTGACAAAGAGCTGCTTGGCTGGAGTTAGAACAGGAAGACAACCCAGAAAAGAACGCACCACCCAAGACTGAGAAATGCTTCCACTTGCCAAGTAGACTAGCATGCTAGATAAAGAAGAGCCAGGCCACTGGCATAAGAGTATGAAAAGACTGGCACTAGAAGAACAGCTAGCAAGATTGTTCATTGTTTTATCATAGATACCAACTTATTTACTAAATTGATATCTAACCTCACCTCTTCAGGACAAATTAATTGCTTACCAGTTTTGCTTCAAGTCCAAATACTGAATGTTGACCCCTTCTTTAATAACTTCATAGTTACTTTCAGATCCCTAAATGGAAATATCAAAAAAGTGAGCTCCTGAGCATAAGAAGTCTCTTCTTACCTGTGCACCCCCAGCACTTGATGAAATGCCGCACCTATGGTGGCTCCAACATGTCTCAAGAAGAAAAGTATGCACTTGGTAGAAAACTGTTCAGCAAACAAACTAGTGAGCTGCAATATAGGTAGGACTGAACACTCCACTTCTGCTCTGTGACAGCTGTGCACTATGACTATCTATTAAAATGTGTTGAAATAAATAAGGAGCAAACACTGTACAACCAAGAACAGGAATCAGAGATGAATGTTACTCGTTCTCACCCAAATAGCATCAGTGATATTTTCCTTCAGAACTCTGTGTAAATCCCAACTGTATGTTAGCTTTTCCGAGGAATCATCCAATTCCCATTTATTGACATTGGAGCTCGTCAGGCTGTAGAAGCTCGACCTTCTTCTGTCCCACAGAACACCTGCAAGCTGATGGAGAGGAATGCACAAGGAATATCAGGGCCCTACACCCAGATCACTAAAGAAAGCAATGACAGAAAGAGGTAGGAGGAAGTGACACAAGCTTTGTAAAGTGTCTAAACCGTAGGAGAGGAGGAGGAATATGATACATTTGTTTTTAGACATCGTAAGTTTTAGGTTCAAAGGATACTGAAGAAGCAGGTGACAAGGGCTGCCTAAAATAAACAAGAGCCTAGTGACAAGAGCTGTGCTTCAGATGCAGATCGGGGGCTGGGGATATAGCTCAGTGGAATAAGCGCCTGCCTAGCAAGCGCAGGGTCCTGAGTTCGATCCCCAGTACTGCCAAAAAAAAAAAAAAGAGAGATATTTATATCATATACTATCAGATGCAGATCGGCTGGACATGAACCCCACGCTCCCACTTAGCAACCACGGCAAGGCTGTTTCCACCGTGGTAAACTACAGAGAAAGTGTCTGCTTCACAGCTGCCAGTGGTTACACAAGACAACAGACACAGAGCACCTGGTAGAGAGACTATAAAGTGCCATGTCCCATCACCCTCTCTGCTCTCAGAGGAGCCCAAGCAGTACCAGCCACCATGTCCAGATGTCACCACACAGACAGGTGGAGGCCAAGAGAGAAGAAACACTTCAAGTCATGTCTACAAAGCCAAACTGATTTGTAGCAAACACATTTTAGATTTTGCATTACAGTTTTAATTCAGGTGGATGCAATAACAACTTCATAGGACACTATCAACTTACTGATTTCACTAAGAAATAAGCTTGTAAAACAGGTATTTTATAAACTTACCATGAGATCACTACTAGGAGACAAAATTCCAAAAAGGGAAGAAACCCTTCGACCAATTCCTGACAGCATCCCTTGGCCCTGTGGCAAGACATGCTGATGGATCTTTCTGGAGCTTTCAGGAATCAACCGAATTAGCTGACTTCCCACAGAGGCCAAGATAAAACTTCCTCCCTGTGGACAAATGCTGTGAGATTAGTTAAGCACTTAACACTAAGAACAGGAGAAGTAACAAGAAATGCTTTCTTTGTTGGAGAGAAAAATCATTCCCACCTTAAATCTAAAAGAATAATATTTCATTACAATATACATGGCGGTGCACACCTATAATCCTAGGACTTGGGAGGGTGAGGGAGGAGGATCACTGTGAGTCTGAGGTCAGCCTGGGCTACATAGTGAGTTCAAGGCCAGCTTGAACTACACAGTGAGATTCTGTCTCAAAAAATTAAATACATACGTAATTTACTTCACAATCTATTTAACTTAGCATTATTAATTCTACACAGAAAACTTTTGCAGCTGAAAAAGTTAATTTTTTAAAATTCTGATTTTTAAATTGAAGTGCACCATACTGCAGGTTCAACAAATCAAGTATCTTATTTTCTTTGGCGAACCCGAGGAATAGACACAAGTGCTCAACTGTGCAGTATTTAAGTTTCTTAGCTACTCCCGTAAGATGTTTCTAAAACAAAAAAGCAGCACTTGCTACCACCTGGACATGCTGGAGCCCCGTGCAGGGGGCCTCCCTTTGTCTAGCTCAGTGGTAGCAAACCCACTGGCGTGTGTGCTATTGTGGGCCTACAGAGCCCTTTCTGTCAGCACACAAGCCAAGCTGCTCCAGCGTCACCACAGCAGCCAAGCATTAAGGTTTCACTGCAGTGTGGCACTTTGCAATACATGAATTTGGGGTTGCAGTTTGCACCCCTAACTGGTACAGCTACCATCTAAAAGGTTCACCATCACTGGTATAGTCATTCAAATCACAGGCCCTCACACTCTTCTTGCCTCTTCCGGGTTCCTCCAGTCTATACAGCCATCAAAAACCCACATTGTGGTCACTGAGAACTCACTGCCAACCCAAGTCACAGCTTTCCCATAAGCATGTAGGAATACCACCACACACCTGCACTGCTGTTAGGAAACTGCAGGTCCTGTCACCCCCCAGGTCCACGAAAGTCTCTGTGTAGGTGTCCTCCCCAGCCAGGCTTGGCCAGTAGCGGATAGACCCTTCTCTGGTGGCAACCATGACAGCAACAGCCTTAGAACAAAAACACATAGTCAGCAACCGACAGAAGAAGGCCTCAACGGTGGGAGTCTGACACTGACAAAATCAGAAATGGAATTCCTTAAAACTATATTTTTAGTTGGGGATATGGCTCAGTGGCACAAATGCCTGCCTGGCAAGCACAGGGTCCTGAGTTTGATTCCTGGTACCAAAAAAACCTGTATTTTAAAAATTATCAGACATGCCTGAGCATGGCGGTACATGCCTATAATATCAGCACTCAGGAGGCTGAGGCAAGAGGATCACTTTGAGTTCAAGGCCAGCCTAGATTACATAGTAATATCTTGTCTTAAAAGAAAAACTAACTACCTAACTCACTAACTAAATCAATAAATAAAATAATCAAACTGTGAAACTGGTTGTTTCCTTTGTTGTACAGTTCCATACATTCTGAGGCATGGGGAAGTGTAACTAACCACACTATACCCAAAATCTCCCAGTAATTATATCCTCTGACAGTAGCAAACCTTCCTCCACCCTAACTGGTAACCATTGTTTCTACCTGTGTAGTTCTGTTTCTTTGAGAATATCAAGCAATGAAACCATAGAAAATATAACCCTTGCTCCTGGCTTTTCACTTGGCTTACTGTCTCTGAGATCCTTCAGGTCATGCAGACATCAGCTGTTTGTTGCTTCTGCTGCCATTTGCTATAAAACAGTGGTCTCCAACCTTTCTGCCACCAGGGACCAGTTTCACAGAAGATAATTTTCCAGGGACTGAGGGAGTGTGGTTTCACGAATGAATTTTTATAAAGCATGTGAGTGTGCAAACTCGACCCAGTGCATGCACAGGTCACAACAGGATTTTCGCCCCTATGAGAAACTATCGCGGCCACTGATCTGATAGGAGATGGGGCTCTTGGGGTAACATAAGGGATGGGGGCCAGCTGTAAATACAGATAATACTTCACTGCCCACAGATCACTTCCTGCTCTGTGGCCTGGTTTGTGTCTTGAAGTTTGTAATGTTGATCTTATTTTAAATTTAGTATTAATTTCACCAATTTCTTTTATGGATCATGATTTGGTGATTTATAAGAACTCTACCTAATATCACATTATGACATTTTTTCTCATTTTCTTCTAAAATTTTTTACAATTTTACATTTAGATCAATGATCCATTTGAGTTAATCTTTGTACTAGGTATGAAGTTTAGAGGGATATTCTAATTTTTTAAAATTATAGATGACCAATTGTTCTAACACTATTTACTGAAAAGACCATCCTTTCTCTCTTAGAGTGCTTCTGCACCTGTTGAATACCACTGGCCAACTTCTATGGGCCTGCAGCCGAACTCAGCTCTGTTCCACTTACCCATGTGACCAGCTCTTTGTCAGTGCCATGGAGTTTTGATTTCAGTAGCTTTAGTTATGTCTCATAATTGGCGTGGGTATTTTCTCCAAATGCAGAATATCTTTATTTTTAAAAGTTTATAATAAGCTTTTAAGTCACCTACCTGAACAGAATGTGCTTCACCTGAGGCAGCAGAGTAAGACACAGCCACCAGGTCAGCGCTCCAGTGGAAGTCACTAGGTGGCAGCTGAAGTTCTTTGCAAACAGACAGCTGCAGAGCAAACCCAAACAGAAACTTCAACAGCAAACCCAAACTTCTGCATCAAATCCAGTATTTTTGAATATGAATATGCATCTCACTTTTCTACTTCCTTTCTCTGTATATTTTACATTCTGATTCATTTGCTGCAACTACCATTCTACAAATATTCTTTTCACAGCTCTTTTTGAGCATGCTTTCAGTACTTTTACAACAAAAGTCTTAGACACAATCAGGGAACTTAAAGAGTTAGGCTGGATTTCAAATATCAACTAATATATGCTTCCAGGGATAAAATGTCTACAGATTAATAAGTATTTAGGCTTCCTGCAGGCTTTCTCCATCTGGTTTTGATTTATTTGATATTTAAAATTAGCACGACCAAGAGTAATTACACCAACCTGCCCTGAAAATACTTCTTAGACTTTAGCCAAGCATCAACAGCCCTCTGCTGGACAACCCATTCAAGACCCCTCCTGTCTCTCTGGAGCTATTCCTAATCTCCAATAAATTTTCCTACTCTTAAAATTAAAAAAAAACAAAGAACCCTCTGCTAACTGGGCGTCTTAGTGCACACCTATAATCCCAGCACTTGGGAGACTGAGGTAGGAGAATCACTGTGAGTTTGAGGCCAGCCTGGACTACATAGCAAGACCCTGTCTCAAAAAAAGAAAAAAAAAAGCAAAGATCCCTCTGTGGAACAGCATGTCCCCTGGGACTTGTCCCTCACCTACTGCTCCCAACCAAAACTGCACTATTTAGGCAGTAGCAGTATAGAGGCCAGCAGATGTGAAGAGTTTAGGCACGCAGGAGCCCAGAGTTCTAAGAAAACAAAAGCCCAGAATAATGAGAGGTGCCAGAGACTGCGTGGGGAAAAGAGATTGCTGAGGGTAAAATACGAGACACAAATGATATCCCATGACCAGAAGCTCAGAGCTGAAAGCTCTCCCAGCAACTGGCATTACTTTTCCTGTTTTGTAAGCACTATTTATTCAGTTCACCAAAACTTGGTTCTATCTTGCTAGAAACAACCACACTCTGTCAGCTTATGTGGATGGCATTATCTTAGACTTCATTAGCCAGACTGACTGGCATTATGGCCATGAAAATTTCTGTCCCTCATTTTATTAAATGTAAATAACATATATCTTGTTCAAAAAATATTAAAAGGGCTTCTTGTGCTAATTGTGCTGGTACAAACACAGTGAATGTTCCTAAAGCCCACAGACTTTCTACAAGGGTGGCAGGTACCAATCTCACAAGGTAACACAGTACAAAGGGTGAGGACTCTGTTCCCAGGGGAAGCGGCATAAGCTAGACTAAAGGTAAACTGCTGGGCGGAAGTGGAGGGCCAAAGCCCATTTTCCAGAAAAAGGCTAAAACCACACAAAGACTGTGCTAAGATGTGAGTGAATGGAGCCTGAGCCCAGGAGAAATGTGGACCCCTGCAACCCATGCTGAGTTTCCCCTTGACTCTGAGGACAGTAACATCCTGAGGCTCTGTTCACTCCATCTGGCTGTAGTGGCTCTTTGGAGAGGGAATAAACTACAGATACGGACTTTTTAAAAACTGAAAATAGGAGAAACTTTTCCCGATATACAAATGTGCATGTGTGCTCAGTGTTCTCACAAATTCCCAATGCCTGCACAGATTCAGACCACCGTCTTCCACCAGCCCTAAGGAGGAGAAGATGCAGCGCCAACTGGGCTCCCGCTCCTGTGGCCAGTGAGGTCCCGAAGAGCACACCTTGGTGACAGGGGACAGAGTGATCTTCCAAACCAGGAGCTTCTCCTTGCACACCAGGCAAGCCCATCCACCTTCATCAATATGGACAGACAGCTGGTCATCAACTAGGGGAGAAACACAAGGTACACAATCAACCTTAACTTGTGAATATGAAAAGCTGTTAAATCTCCTTATGCCAAAATCCTCTTTATTCCTATATGCTTCAACAGCACAGGGAACAGAAACACACAAAAAATTAATTTACAATAAAAAAACTCCTAAATGTTTTAGAACTATCAACGCCCAAAACAAGAGATCTATTTAGTAGATCAAATAGATGATTTTATAATCACATATAAAAATAAATCAAAGAACTGTATTTTGGCCTACGTTTGAGATACATTAAATTCTGTTATAAACAGGTATCTTACTTTCTGTAACAATATTTAAATATTATATTATGTAAGAAATAGTTATGCCAGGTATGGTAGCAAACACCTGTAATCCCAGCACTCTGGGAAGCAGAGGCAGGAGGATCCTAAGTTTAAGATGAGCCTGAGCAACTTAGTGACTCAGTGAGCCCCTGTCATGAATTTGTGCACAGGCCTCTTGATACCACACGTCCAGAAATGGAGTGGACTTGACTGTACTGCATTATTAAACCCAATAACATAAGGCACTAGTTTTACGACTGGTTTTAGAACTAAAATTCATATGCCTGATCAACTTTTGAATTGTAACTTAATTTTCCACATACAATACTTCGAAGGTTTAATGTGCGTTAAGAGTAACTCATTCTGCTTCTTAAATTACTACATATCTCAATTATAGTGAAAAAGTAGAGCTGGGTGTGATGGCGCACACCTGTAATCCCAGCACTCAGGGATGACTGAGGCAGGGAGATCACTGTGAGTTCGAGGCCAGCCTGGGCTACAAAGTGAGTTCAAGGCCAGTGTGAACTGCATAGTGAGACTCTGTCTCAAAAAGACAAGAAAAAAAGAAAAAGTAGACCATCTACCTGTTTCTTTCCATCTAAGAAAAAGCCCAAATGTCAATGTCTACGCTAGGACAGGCTTGGTTTTGACTTGCTAACGGAGACAATGAGAAAGACAGCACTTACTCTCTGCCAGTGTTAGGGCTTCCATGACTTTAACTGGAAGAGATGATCCAAATGTCTTCACGTCATAGTTCACAGACTCAGTTATGGAGTGGTATGGTAATATCCGTGTAGGTGTTCCTCTAAAAAAACAGAAATCATAGTATTTCAAACTTAAAATTTTACAATATTCTAGTTTTTATGTATTTATTTATATAACAAAGACCCGATAAACAAGAAAATGAGTAGTAACACACACACAAAAAAGTAGCTCACGTATACATTTTAAAATGTATTTCTCACTTAAAAAAATAGAGTGATAGGACTTAGGGAAATATGGCTCCAGGCCTAGCTATGCTCAGAAATCAGGTGCATAACTTTATTTACTGTACAGCCAGGTGTGGCAGTACACCCCTGTAATCCCAGCACTCTGGAGGCTGAAGCAGGAGGATCATAAGAGTTCAAGACCAGCCTATACTACATAGTGAGACTTTGTCTGAAAAAAAAAACAAAAGCCAAAAACAACCAAAAAACAAAATGCCTTTATTCACTTAAACTCCTCATCACTCTATTGCTTACTAGTGAAGTAAAAATGCTAGACTCAAATTAGTGTTTTTCCAACTGAGAACCATTTGGAGGGTCTTAATATTTTTGAAAGGTTAAACATAGCCTCTATCACATGTTGTCACAGATGTGCCACAAACATTGAGCGAGTGATCCTCAAGCTCTCATCCCGCTCTGAGACTGTAAGACCTGTCAGATCTAAGCAGCAAACAAAAGAAAGAAAATGAACAGGACTCAAGCACCTGATGGTGATCTCACCACACTGTCAGGGATTTTGTCTCCTGACAGAGCACCGTAACAAAGGTGCTTCTTTAAATGATCACCAGAAGGTAGGAAAAGATTTTAAAGAATAACACACACATTTTATGCAAAGTATGGCTTTCATTCTGACTTTTCTCAAAAGAAACAAAATACAAGATGAGCTTTTACAGGACATTTTTCAAAATGTAAAAGTCAAGAACATAGTGTCTTCTCTAAGAATCATTTCTCTTTTAAAGCACTGCGGCTGGGTGTGGTGGCACATGCCTTTAATCGCAGCGCTTGGGAGGCTGAGGCAGGAAGATCACTGCGAGTTTGAGGCCAACCTGGGCTACAAAGTGAATTCAAGACCAGCCTGAACTGCATGATGAGACCTTGTTTCAAAAGAACAAAAAAATAAAGTACTGCAAACTTTTATAGATAAATTTTAATTGTAAGTTTAAGACTCAACATTTGCTACATTCCTGCCAGGAAAAATCCCCTTCTCAAAGATGAACCCAGGCCAGAGATTTAGCTCAGCAAGGATTTCACTCAGCAGTGCAGCTCCTGCCTAGCAAGCATGAGGTCCTGCGTTCAACTTACACTACAGAAAAAAAAACCCAAAGGAAAGTATTCGTAAGCAGATGCTTCCTGTCTTTGAAATTTCATGGTCACCTGGAACTGCAGGGACAGGAAGTATGATTTTGCTGGTGCTCCAGTAGTTTTAGTAACAAAACCACTACTCTTACTTCACTGTGAGAAGGGTTTCTCCCCTAGAATGTGGCTATAAAGTGAAATTTCGTAGCCAACAGCCCTCTATTTACCGTTCAACAGATATTAATGACAGCTTGTATGTTAGGCATGAAGAAACAATTCTGCCAGGGTTCAGGGCTGTCATTACTGTCATTACTTTAGGTCTACATCTGGGAACCTGTTCTTCACTTCTCAAAAAAAGTAGTGCCAGCTTCCGGGAATCACGGAGATTGTACATTCTACCTTCTTTGTTCTAATGTGTTGAAGCTCTTCTTTGTTCTTTATCTAATGTGCCGAAATTAGGGAAAACTGTTGTCTAAGTTAGTATTGGGGATCTCAGACCCAAAGCCACAACTTCACTGGTGGACAGAGGTCAAGCATTTCAAGGGCTATGACAGCATTTGCCACCAAAGCCTAAGACTTCTGTGTTAGGACAAAGTGGACACAGACAGGTTGGTGACATTAGGTCACCTCCCAGCCTCAGGAATGCATCCTTACAAAGCACATTGTGTATGTTAGTATACGATAAGCTGAGCATGGTGGTATGGTTTTTAATCCCAGCTCTGAAGAAGCTAACCAGGAGGCTCAGTTTGAGGCCAGTCTGGACCCTGTCTCAAAAACAACAAAAAGCCAGGTGTAGTGGCTGTAATCCTAGCACTCAAGAAGCTGAGACAGGAGGATCACCTCCAATTCAACGCCACCCTGGGCCACATAGCAAAACTCTGTCTCAGAAAACAGCAGTAGCAGCAGCAGCAGAAACAGCGGCAGCAAAAAAATACTGGTGTATGACAAAGTTATTTCCTGTGCTTTCCCTAGAAAATAGGGTACTACACGCTAGAACCTCTACTTAGTATCACAGCACTTAAAATAATGAAGGAAACAAACCCACCTGCAAGGAAAGACATATGTTTTTGCTAAATAAAGCTAAGAGGTATAGAAAAAGTGCTTTGGTAAAAGAGTAAGTGTGGTTCTAACATACAGTGACTAGTTTGTCCAAAAGGAGAAAGAGGAAAGGTACAAACAGAAACTACATGTAGGGCTGGGGATAAAGCTCAGCGGCACAAGTGCCTGCCTTACACTATACAAGCATAATGTCCTGAGTTCAATTCCTGGTACCAAAAAAAACTAAATGTATAAGTTATAGAAAGTATGTGGAAATCTTGTGGAGTTACTGCCAACTGCGACTGCATAGATTTATTGATCAGCTTTTATTAAGATCAGCTTTAGTATTAGTACACTGAGGCAAAAGAAGAATTTTATCTTCTCTGTTAAAATGAAGTCTTGTACTATCAATCTGAGAATGTGAAGCTTTTTTCCATTTAAATAATTGGCCTAAGAAACAAAATTTTTGTGTTTTCTCAAGATAATTTCTTGTGTTTCATCTTGTCTCCCTGGCTTTGAGTATTTAACTTTTTAAATGAACTAAGTGGGGCTGGGGATATAGCTCAGTGGAATAAGCGCTTGCCTAGCAAGCGCAGGGTCCTGAGTTCGATCCCCAGTACCGCAAAAAAAAAAAAAAAAAAATTAAATGAACTAAGTTTTGCTCACAATTACATTAACTTTCTGTCTTTGCCTTTAAAATCTTTTATTGTCACTCTGACTAAATTGACAACCAAGATCATATTTACTTCAAACCTCTTGATATTTTTGGACAAACTTCCCAAAATTAAATTCTAAATCAAATCTTTCTGACCCTGAACTAACTTTGAGATTTTCCAGATGGGCCTCATGAAAGCCACAAAGGATCTGTTTCTCATCCAGTAAAAGAAACACTAAGTTATATGGGAAGTACTGTCAAATAACAAGTGCCATTCAATCTTCTTTTAGATACATTTATGACCATGATATTGACACAAAGTTCCAAACACTGTATGAGATACTTAGAAATAGGGGTGGAGGGGGCTGGGAATTGAACCCAGGACTTTTGCACTGAGCTATATCCCCAGCCCATTTTAATTTTTTATTTTGAACAGTCTCTCTATGTTGCCTAGGCTGAGTGGAACTTGAGATCCTTCTGCCTTAGCTTCCCAAAGTGCTGGGATAACAGGTGTGTACCACCAAACCGGACTGGATCCTAAATTCTCTAATGTTTTTTCCAATGAAATTGCTAGCAGTAAAAATTGCCCTATTCATGAATCCCTGTAAGCCAAAGCTGCACAACTCAATGTAAATTCATGGGACAAGTACCATGCCTGATGTGAGTGCACCACATCACATCATACTATGACCGGAGGATTTCTGCAAATCTGAGGCCAGCCTGAACTACATAGTAAGTTCAAGGCCAGCCTGAAATATATAGCAAAACCTTGTCTTAAAAAAAAAAAAGAGAGAAAGACAAAGAAGAAAACTATAAGCCAGGATAAGAACTCAACAGAGGCTGAGGCAGAAGGATCACTACAAGTTTGAGGATAGCATGAGCTCCAAAGTGAGTTCAAAACCAGTGTGAGGGGCTAGGAATATAGCTCAGTAACACAGTGCCTGTCTGGCAAGCATGAGGTCGTAAGTTCGATTACCAGTACCAAAATAAATAAGTAAATAAAGAAAAGATACCACAAATACAGGACAGTTTGGGGGCTGAGGATATAGCTCAGTAGCACAGTGCTTGCCTGGCAAGTGCTACTTCACAAGTTTGATTCCTGGTACCAAAAAAAAAAAAAAAAAAAAGAATGTGAACCACATCGTGGAAACTCTGTTTCAAAAAGACCAAAAGGGGAAGATGGCGACCGGGTAGGCAGCAGGGAGAGAACCTCCCAGAGGATTACCACCCAGACAATGGAATATAGCAATATGAAGACAGAAAGGAGAGAGGTGTGTACCCTGAACCCAAGAAGGATATGAAATGGGAACTGAAGCCCTAGGAAAGACCAAGCAGAACCTCTCCTGGAGGAAAGGATCAGAGGGCCGCCGCGGCACAGTCGGAGGGAGAAGAGACGGAGAA
>PVLD010027033.1:0-21333 GCA_004027595.1 Dinomys branickii
CTTTTAATATTGTGTTCTTTTGCTGGATATCTGGGATCTTGATTATTATATGTCTGTGTGTGTTTTTCTTTGGATTATGGATCATTGGGGTTCTATATGCCTCGCTTAACTGAACTTCAGTATCTTTTACCTTGTTTGGGAAATTTTCTGCTATTATTTCATCAAATATTCCTTTTATATCGTTTGTGAGATCTCCTGCAGTTTCACACACTTCTATAATTCGAATATTGTTACGTTTTGCCTCATCTTGCAGCTGTTGGATTGACTTTTCTTGTGTCTTTGATGATGTCTTGAGATTCTTCCTTTCACGCTCATAAGCTGCCATGCTGTCTTCAAGTTCTGAAATTCTATCTTCGGTTTCATTTAAACGGTTTTGCATGCTTTCAGCATTAGTTTTCAAATCCTGGCATTCTCTTTGGACCTGTTTCATGATTGGTAATTCATTCCTAAATTGCTCTTGTAACGTTTCCATTTGTTTCCTATTTTCTTCTAGTATTTTGTCTATTTCTTGTCTGTGTGAATGGAACATTTCTTCCATCATTGTTTTCAGCTCATTTTTTATCTGAGAAATCATTGCGGGTATGTGGGTTATTTCTGCTTTAAGCTCTTTCATGGCCTGTTGGAGTTGTTTCATTTCGGATGCAATCGTTTCATAACTTGAAGTTACGAGGCTTCCTGGTTCCCCTGTATCTTCACATTCAAAACTTGTTCTGGGTGGGGTTGAGTTTTGAGACTACGTTTTGTTCCTTTGTTTTCCCATTTTTGGTATCAGATTCAAAATGTGGAGCTGTAAATTCCACAGGCAGTTCAGCAGGCAAAGGTCTGCTGCAGAGGCTGCTCCAATGATTCCTTCTCTTTGGGAGAATGTCCCTTAAGCTGTCTGCTGAGATTTCCGCTTCTACTCCCTACCCCAATACCTGGCCGGGGCGAATAAACAGCTCGCCATCCCAGGATTCTTGCAGACAGGCCACTCAGGTGTTCCTCCCTGGGTGGAGCTACTTCCCCCCTCACAAATCCTGTTGGGGCGCCTAGCTAGGTCTTCCCACCCAGGAGAACCCGCAGACCTTCAAGCTGCTTTGATGTCTCTTGCTGGGTTGAGCTTCTTCCCGATTCAGGAAAAACCGGTTAGAGCGCCCACTTAACTCACCCTTTGTTCGTGCAGACAGGAATGCCGTTCAGATGTATCTCTCTGGATGTAGCTTTTTCCCGACTCAGAAATCCTGCCGATTGCAGCTGCTCCAGTTCGCACAGCGCTGGCTGCGGGGGCGGGGCTCTGAGCGGGATCCCGGAACGCTGCCCAGATTGGCGCAATCTGTCCCAGTAGCTCGTTCTCTGAGTTTCCTCTGCTCCGGTGCCTCCAACAAATCCTGGTTACAGCCGTCTCCGAGCCAATCGGGTTCAGGAGTTGGAGGCTTTCCTCCCGCTGCAATCGCTCTCTCGGCTGTACGCGATTTGAGCCGAGCTGCGGCCGAAGCGCCTCACCGATCTCTCGGGCACCCAGCTCTCAGGATCCGCCCACTTCTCGCCGCCTGGCTTGTCCAGCCGGCCCTTTAATGCTCATGCCACAGAGATGGAAATCTTTAGCAGAAAGTTTCATCTAATGGGCTTCAGCAGAAGTCTGGGACCTTTACAGTGGGTTTGTCTGTATGACCACTTGGTTTGGCAGCCCCGCCTACGGCTGAACGCCACAGTCAATGTCCAGTCCAGGGAGGCTTGGACACTACGGCACGCTGTGGAGAACTGTGACATCCAGGAGTGGACAGCGCGCCGCAGCTCTGACGAGTCACGCCACCGCTCTGCAGCAATGCAGCCCCTGCGATTCTTTCAAGCTGCGACAATGTTAGCGAAGGATTCTTTCCTTACATCTTCATCGTTTAATAGTGCTCATTGATGAACCAATCAGTTGTCAGCCGGGGTCGCGTGCGAGGCGCTCGCTCTTCCCGCTCCGGCGAGGGCTGGTTTCGGGGTTCCCCGCCGCCTTCTCGCCGGGTGCCCACTGCTGCGCACACGAGGGCAGAAACAAAACAAATCAAATCTCTGGACGCCACCGCGACAGGCCGCTCTCCTGTGCCCGGGGAAGCGGACGCGAGGACCCGGCCGCCGCGTGTAACCTATAAATTTAGCCTTTATTTCTTTACCCTAATTTTCTCCATCACTTCCCAGAAAGAACATTTAGATGAGACAGAAACTTACTTTTTCTCTTATAGATTATTATTGAACTTTTTCTTCCATCAGGCCTCTTTATGGTGCACTTTTTAATATCTGTGTATTGTACTGAATTCATTACAGTATGCTCCAGAAAGCACGGAGTTGGTTTGGAATGTACTCTGTAACAGAAGGATTTCATTGCTTACATCTGCTCCCACCCTTATGCAGCTAAAGGAGGCATGAACCTTAAACTGTTTCATTCACAAAACTCACATCTCAGAAAACAGATTGTGTATCCATTTTTAAAGGGGGTGGCTGAGCGCTGGAGAGCCGATCCATTTTTCTCACCTAGTTTTCAAGCTTTTCCAATCTCATTCAGAAATCCTCACCGAAACAGATAAGCTTGGCTATTAGTCCTGTTCTGCTCCACTGCATGTCAGCGTCCACAAAACATGCACACAGAATCCTCGTACTTACAGACCCAAAACTCTGACGCCTGTGATCTCAACCATAAACCACAAAATATTCGAGAACCCACAGTCACCTCTTCTTCTCAGTCAAGTTACCTTGGCACTATGAAAAGCTCTCTCTAAGAGACAAATTTTCATTTAAGCTCATTTACATGGAATGAAGGGCCTTGAGCAGCAAGTTGCTGTAATTCTTTCAGGATCCTGTTTGCCTGCAAAAGGGCACTTACTCTTGACATTTTTGAAGGTACTCATTTTACAACCCAATTTTCACACTCAAATAACCACCATCTGCATTGTCCACTTTAGAGGGAATATAGAGAGCAAGTGCGAGTTATCTCTCCTCTTTTATTCCCTCTTGTTTTGTTTTAATTGGTGGGATTATTATTAAAGAGCATTCCGTTTGTAAGTACAGTTGCTTTATGTGAATATTGGGAAGCAGAGAGAAGGAAGGGAAGAAGAAAGGCAGCGTGGAGAGAGGGAGGTAAGGAGGGAGGGCGGGAAGAGGAAGAGAGGGAGGGAGATAAGAAGGGAGGAAGGAAAGCCTAGAGGAGGGAAGGAAGGAGGGAGGGAAAAGGATACACAGTAAGATGTACTAGAATGCATCAAGACCTAGCCAGCTTCTTCTCCTAAATATTACCATTGTTGGTGGTGCTTGTACCACTTAGGTTGCACCTTTCACCATAACCCACCAAGTCAGAAAGAGAATCCATCTTTAATTAAATCTGAGATCCTTTAATGTTTGAAAATCTATTTAGTCTACATTTTGTACTTGATTATGACTCAGTACACTTTAAATTTCTGCTCTGCTGGCTTGTTAACTTCACAGCATCCCTGGGTTCTCCTGATCTGTGGAAGAGGTTTTCAGATGAAGCAACTAGTACCCCAGGAAGGCAGGACCCCTGTGCGTCCTCTTTTGAACTCACCACACTGAAAAATATTTACTCTTACTACCTGCGAGTCCTGCCCTGGCCAGACTTTAGACTGTGTCTGTTTCATCTACTCCTGGAAGTTGGGCGCATCCTCACATCATGTCTGACACTTTTCCTCTGCCTTACTGGCACTATTAATTCAAATAAATAAATGAATAAATGTTGATTCTGTTCCCTTTTCTTTCATAAAAGGGAAAACCATCCCATTATGCTAGGAAAGTCTCCATGACAAAAATTATTATCCCTCATAGACCAAAAGAGGGAAGGGGCAACACTCAACATAGTTTGCATAATAACCAGAATTGCTTTCTTGAAAAAAATGTGTTTTTCATATTACAGTTCCTATAGAGGAGGAGAAAAAGCATAAAATCCCAGAGAGAACCAATATGCCAGGCAGTTACAGAAGTTCATGAAACTTTCCCTTCTCATCTATTTTGATAATATTTAACGTTAAGCGTGGTGGCAGATATTTCCCAATGAATGTGTGTTTGTTTTAAGGTGCTGGTAACATAAGCAGAGCAGAAAGCACTAAATATAAAATTCAACACATTACCGCTCTGCGTGAAGTGCTCATGGGACCTGGTGACCACGCCGTGGTCTAGAGGTACAGCACCAACAGGCGTGAGTCGGAGACAGCAACCGCATGAGTTTGTAGCAAAATAACACAGTTTATCTCCACAGGCGAGAGGAAGTACTGATGGGAGTAAATGGTGAATGTCACTAACCTAAACCCAATACACTTTAAGGGCTCTATTGTTAGCTTTGTGGAAGGTGGACACCTGGAGTCAGGAGCCCTCTGTTCTCTGAGATGCCAGCGTGCGTTAGCTGACATATTGCTCCATTTCGACAGACCCCAAATGAGCACATCTGGAGGGGCAGAGCAGTTTAACATCTGTGCTTCTGGAGATTGGAGTTATTGTCACATCCACATCAGTGACCGTGCATGGATTTCCATTAGTAGACCATGTGACTGATTTTAACTATTGTTTTTATTGTCTTATATCTAGCCAAGGACGTTCTTTACAAAAGCCAATTCCAGTGAGATTATAGCTCTAAGTAGTTCTGCCAAGGGTGCTGGCTAAATCCTGAAAGAGATAAAAGAAAGGAATTAACTGGAATTTGTAACATTCTTTTCAAGACACAAGCAAATGCCTTGATTCAGAAGGTTTGCTCTCATGGTCTGCCCAGTCCAGGTGGGCACTGAGCACAAGAACCACATCTGCTTTCATAGCGCCTTACACATGAAAGAAAATCACTGGTCAGCTCAGATTTTACAGCACAGGTACATACCACACAGAGAAGATATCCGTTTGCCAATTTTTATACGCAATTTTTAGAACAAGTGGAGCTAACACATAAGTAAATCAGTGAAAGCTGAAAATGAGTAAGCTTGAACTGGGGATGGTGGTCTCAATGGCCTTCTAAGCAGTTCACCACCCTGTGCTTTGGGAAGTTCAGAGCAATGAAATATTTATGCTTTTTTCATAAGTGAATTACTAATCCACTTGACACTTTAAAAATACACACCCAGGCCAGGCATGGTGGTACACACCTATAATCCCAACACTCAGGAGGGTGAGGCAGGAGGGTTGTTGTGAGTTTGAGACCAGCCTAGGCTACAAAGTGAGCTCAAGGTCAGTCTGCACTGCATAGCAAAACATTGTCTCAAAAAGACAGCAACAACAACAAAAAATGGACACCCAGAAAAAGAAAACAGACAGCATCTTATTGGTATATGAAGGCCATGCTGAATATTGGGACAAATAGGTCATAACATTTTAATGACCTGACACAGTAGAATTTCTCATTTAGTTAACAATCCAATGAAAGTTTTTCTGGCCATCTGCACAGCTTCCTCCATATGGTGACTCAGGGATCGAGGTTCCTTCCGCCTTGTGTTGCCACCATCCCCAGGGCCTGGGAGAACCCAGCTACCAGCCTGGGGAAGGGAGAAGAGAGAGTCAAGAAGCCCCTACCTACTTAAGAGCCTCAGCCTAAAGGCAACTGCATGTCTTTACTCAATGCTTTGCAGAGAAAACCAGCCATGTGGGTGAAAGGCAGATGTCTTTTGCTGACAACTTCAGACTGTCAAATGATCTGTACAAATATTATTTTTGATAAGCCATTTATCAATCCTGGTCTTCTCACTAATTCCCAAAAGACTTAAAGTTTGGTGGGGCCAATGGGAGCAGGGCATAAATGAACTCTGGGTTTTTATATATCATATTTCTCCACCCATAAAATACCTTAGGAATCGTGTGCATTTGGAAGCTAAGTTACAATTGTAGAAATAGCCAAATGTCTCATGGACCTTAACCAGCTTCTGCGGGCTGCTCGTCAGAGCCATGGAGTCACTTCTGATGCTAATGTTACATGTTTTATATAGCTTATACCTGAATTTGGAGTTCTTTCAATGAATGCACTCTGCAAATTTTTTTAAAAAGTGTCATTAGTTACTGGTGCAGAGTAGCTACAAAGAAAAGGTACTTGCCTTTACTCCTGTCCATAAAAGAACTACTCAAGCCCTAATGTCATTTGGCCCAATTAAATATATAAATGTTGGTAGGGCCAGGGAAGGAACAGAGAGGGAGGGCGAACGGCCAAAGCTTACCTTTCACATTAGGTCCAGACTAAGCCTTTGCCTTCGTCAGCCCTGAAGGGCAACGTCCTGACCTGGGGATAAGGTGGATCCATCCTGAAGAGTTTTCACTCTTGCTCCTCATTAGGGAAAATGGGGTGAATCTTAACCAAACTGAAATGAGGGCTGCGCTACATAAGACCCGTTGTAGTCCTAGGAGAGGACACACACACAGAGGTTGATGTTTAAACTCTCCATGTTCCAGAGAAAGGTGGTGAATAGAGTTTCCTTGGGAAATCTCCTAGGAAATGCATCAGTCGTATGTATTAAGAGATATTACATTACATTGAGGCAAAGACTGAACCTCTCCATCTGACCAGATGCTCTGAAACAGCGTCCTGGACACTTGGGCCCCTCCCCACTTCTGCTGATTTGGTCGCTCGGTGAGTGGGGACTCTGCCTCCCAGGAATGTCAGCCAAGCGGTTAGCACGTCCAGATGTGAACAATCCCTTAAAGGTGAAACACCACAGGGGGGAGAAGATTAATCTGGAATTCCCTCAAGCCACAATGTCTAACCCTGTGATGTGTCCAAGGAAGAGGAAAAGAAGCTGTTGAACTTTATCTCTGAGTGGTGTCATTGTTTCCAACCAGTTTAGTCCTTCAGACAGCCCAGATAGTTTGTTTTCCCGGAGGCTTTTGCCAACCCAGCACACGCCCTCCTCTTGCTCGGACCCAGAGAGGAAGGACCACAGCTGAGAAAACAGTCTGGGCCCCAACAAAGGCGACGCTGGCTGCTGAGGAGTGAGCCTGTGGGACAGCAGGCTGTCACCCTCGCTGCATCGCTCTCTTCGAAGCAAGGAAAGGAGGGCTTGGGCTGGGGGTGAAGGGCTTTTCCTTGGTTCTGTGAGTCACAGGCGGTTAAAGTTCAGGGAGATTTTCTTGGAAAAGCAGCAAATAAAAATCTTAATGCTATGTACAATGTAGCTAGAATGCGATATTTCCTTCCTCTTTTTAAATTGGGATTTTTGTTTTATGTGCTTTGGATTTAGCTCCTGGGTGCTCTCTGCTTAGTTTAAAAGGGTTTCCATCTCCACGTTGTCATACATGGAAAAAATATACTGAGGTAGTGAGCTGTACATCCTGACTTTTATTCTGCTGTCAGACTGCAGTTACAATGTACCTGTGTGCCTTCAACACCCAGGGGCTTTGCAACAGGAGAGGATCTCTTCACACACTGTGCAAAGAGAGCAACAGGCCTGGAGGGAAGAGCGGGAAATCAACCACCGGTCTTCAGCCTCACAACCCAGATCTCAGCAACAGTTCCAATTGCCTGTCACAACATTCCACTCAATAAAGGCCATTTATTAAAAAACATGACAAAAAGTTTTCTGTCAGACAACAGGAACTGATGTTTGGTTCACTCAGACGCTATTCAGTAGACTTATGTATCAAGCAGCCATAAGCTTTGAGGAGCTCTGTGTTCTTTTTCAGGAGCAGTGGTAAATATCTGGGGTCCACCCACATGCACACGCATGCCTTGGGCCCCTGTGAGACCAACAGCATGCATGTCCCAGGCTCTGTCACAAGACAGTGTCCTCAGACCCTGCGCTGAACCCCAAAAGCCTACCCTGTGCTCCCCTCCACAAGCGAACAGGCTGTAAATAAAGAAGAAGATTCTGCCTGAGCCTGGAATTCTCTAATTCTTCTATGCTTTACATGAACTATACAGTTAGTTCCCGGGGGCCAAGAAGACCTGCTGAAAGCCTGAGTGATCATTGACCCCCCAAAATGCTGTGAAAGCTGAAAATACTCATTCGCCCCTAATGAACTTGTGGTCTCCTCACTTGTGGCTCATGGAAATGGATTCTGGGGTAGAAATGGAATCCAGTGGATGGCAGGCAGCTCTAGGGTCACAGATGGGGGTACCATGTGCACAAAGATCCCTGACTTCTCCACGGAGACCTACATGTGCAAGAGATGGCAAGTCAATATCAACAAGGAAGTGTTCTCTGTGAAGCATCTACACTCGGAAGCCAGCTGACTTGTGAATATTCTTCTCAGCCAGTAAGACATGAGAGACCAGGCCTTTCTGTGCTCTGGATTTTCAGGGAAGGTGAACTACTTTTAGGAGAGACAGAAAGAAAGAGAGGGAGAACGAGACAATGCTCAGCAAAGAGCCTTTGAGAGCTGAAAGTACTTGTAATGGGAGACAAGGAAGGAAATACTGCTTAAAAACAATCTTTATTTCTACTGAATGAGGGTCTCAAACTTGCTTTATATACCTTCCCTGGGCTTTTGGATCCAAAGGTACCCAAAAGAGAACGACGCCAGGAACAGCACTGAGAATAGTTTTATTTACAACACCAGACTGTTCTGAACTCCCATTTTATTCTTGGTAATTTGATTGTTTGGTCACGCCTCCTAATAAGTGAAATGTTACACTGGAGTATTTGTGTAAACCTCGCAGCTTCGGATACAGTAGGTTGCTGAATGATGTTTGCTAATGGCACACATTCGATAATTCCTATAATGTGAAATCTCAGCCAGATTTAATGTTTAATTTCCCTGGGATTCACTCTGAAATTATTACAGACATTATGTATTCCGCTCCCTGGACTTGAAATTAATTTCAAAACTGAGCAAAAGTGCATCTATTTTGGTGCCTTTGGGGAGATCAGATCCGTAACAATCCATTTGTCCTGAAGTTGCTGAAGTTTAAAATACCTATTCACTTGATTTCACTTGATCTAGGTTGAGTAACTACAAGATACAGTCACCAGAACTCCACCTTTGCTATTTGTGATTTTGCACATGCCACCACTTGATGGGTTAATCCCCTCGCAAAATTGTATCGACCCTCCAAATTTTATCTACCTAACTACAAGGTACCTTTGTGTGGTTATTGTGATATAAATACACTGCAAACATATAATAATCTGGCACGTAAAATAATTAGGTAGTCACTTCGACACCTTCTTTGTATGACTATCTGTCATAGAAACAAAATTTATAACATGGCTTGCTTTGATTAATCAATCAATGCATTGGCTATGCCCCCAATACCTGGCCCAAGTAGAAAGCTCAGTGGCTGGACAACCTCCAAACATTTTAGAATAAAGCAACCAGACCTGTGTTAGGTTGTGATCCAAAAATTCCCAGACTATAAATCTTTAATTTGCTACCCTGGCAACTCTCACCAAATATGAATTAAAAGAATATTTTCCACACAAAGCTTTGAAAGGATTTGCCTCCTCAATAGTTGCAAAAGTTTAACCTTTAGCTGAGGCACACTTTCTCCAGTCCAAAAGGAAACAGTGAAGAAAAAGACATCAAGGGACTAATTCACAAATTTTACCCCAAAATGAATGACAGCTGTTTGGGAGTTCAACTGCACTGACGTCCCATTAGGTTCAAAACATCCTGGGTCTTGCAATTATCTCATAGATTTAATAAAAGTTTATTAGTGCAAACTTCACCTCCCTGGTCTGGGTCTCAGCCAGTGAACTTACACACTTACAGCAACATACACTCTTTCCAGGGAACTCTGAGCAGGAAAGGAATTTGAGTGGTTAGTTCTTTGCCAAATTTTTCACTTTCATCTAAATCTTATTTGCCCATCTCCCCTTCCCTCTCTGCAGAACCAGAGGGATGGGGCTGGAGGGGGGCATCTATAGTTTTATTTTCAAGGAAACAGACTGGTGGACTGAGGGTGGTCAAGAAGTTTGCTGGAAGTGGTAAGATACATGCTTTGGAAATGTATAGCTGCTCCACAGCCAGAGACTAGAAAATGTGGAAGAATTTTAAAGCCGGAAGACTCTCAGAGATCATCCAGAAGCCAGGTTTTCTCATTTCTCAACTAAGAAAACTAAGACTAAAAGAACTGGTGGAACGAGAGCTTTCCAGCCTTGAGAGAGAGCCCAGAGGTGGGTGAGAGCAGGCTCTACTGGCTTCCACGTCGTCCCTCCGTCTCTGTCTTCCCACTCAGCCCACTGCACACTTGAAACTTCACTACTGTCTCCTCTGAGCCGAGCTCCCGGAGCCACGTCATTCCTTTCTTGTCTCTACCCTTGGAGCACAGCTCAGGACTGAAAATTATTTCTTTCTTGTGTGCTGTGATGGTCTAGACCTGGGGTGTCTGCTCCAAAGCTTCATGTCTTTGGAAGGTGCCCGGATCATGGGGGTTCTGTATGCATCCGTGGTTTAGCCCACAGGTGAGTTCTCAGCTGACGTGGGGTTGGGAAGTAGAGGCACGTCCCTGGGGGCGTGGCCTGAAAGGGCCTACCTTCCTTGGCTCTGGCCACACTCACTGCCTTCTAGCTGCCAGGACCTGGGCATTTTTTTCTCCATCGCAAGCCCTCCCACCACACCCTTTCTGTGTTTCAGTCTGCCAACCGTGGACTGGAACTTCTGAAACTGTGAACCAAAATAAGCCCTCTCTTTTAGGTTGTTGATGTTGGGTATTTTGTCTTCATGATAAAGAAGGTGACTAAGATGGGGTTCTTTCTTTTATCCTATGTATGTATGTCTTATGACCATGTATTCCATGTTAGGAAAAGAAAAGCTTGAAGAAAAACATCAGTAGTGCTGCAAAGTTACCACTACAGTGCTTAGGGCTTTAGATAAAAACTTCCAGAAGACTCTCCATGCCTCTGAGTGATATATACCTTGTGCCCAAGGGGGATTACACTCCAGGGACTGTTTAGTCACCTGTTTGGGGACTTTTCTCCCCTGAGAATTGTGGGAAGACTTTGCAGTGTCAGTGAGTACTAATTCATATCATTATTTTGAAGAGCCATACTGTATTCTGTTTCATAAATGCATCATAATGAATTCAGCTTAAATTCTTTTGGGGAGATTTACAACACTTCCATTTATATCCATTACCATAAATAATACTATAATAAGTATGCCTGAATGTGAAATAGTGATTTCTAAAATTTTGGTGCAGACTGAAAAACTACTAGAGTGCTGCAAAAATTTTTACTGTCACCAACTTTACCAAAATGTGCATTTCCTACACATCTCAATGTTTCAATATCTTGGCTCAAAAAAAGACATTTAATTTCCTACTTGGGGCTTATTAATGAACTTGATAGGTTTGTAAGTATTTTATGGAGCGCCTACCACTTGCCAAGCATTGTGCTATATACTGGGACTACTAAAATATGCCAAGCATAGGGTGGAATATAATTCAGTGGCACAGCGCCTGTGTGGCAAGTGCAAGGTCATGAGTTTGACTCCCAGTACCAAAACAATTTTTTTTTCAAAAAAAGTTTTGCCAGGTGTGGTGGCACACACCTATAATCCCAACACTCGAGAGGCTGAAGCAGGAGGATCATTGTGAGTCTGAGACCAGCCTGGGCTACAAAGTGATTTCAAGTCCAGCCTGAACTGCATAGCGAGACACCATCTCAAAAAGACAAAAAATAAAATAAAATAAAATATGCCAAGTACATACAGTGCCTCCTCTCCTGTTACAGCTCGATAACCCTGGTGAAGGCAGTGATGAAAAGAAATGCTCACTGCAAGATCATGAAGGACACAAGCATTTTGTCGGACAAGGTGAAAGCTGGAGACCTAAGGGGAGCACAGCCAAGACAGCAGCACTGACTCCAAACCAGGAGGAACCAGGCAAAGGCAGAGCACAGACAGCTGAGGGCAGAGAGGGAGGGCTGCGGCGGGCAGACCACCCCTGAAGAAGGGACAGAAACCTGTGGTGCTCTCTGGGACATCACCAAAGGCCGAAACAGAACCGTGTACAACCCAACTGGAGACGGGAGCCAGTTCGTGCCAGGCCTGGAAGACTCTGAGTTGTACGCACTTGGTCCAAAGCAGGGAATAACATGATCTAATTTGTGCATTTAAAAGAGACATGGAGAACAGACAGAAGGGGGCATGGGGAGCAGCACCGAGAGCTGCTGGGGCGCTGCGGAAGGTGAGCAAGACAAGCTCGAGCAGGGTTAGAGCAGAACCGGGAGCCGGGACAGGCTGAAGGCATATTTTGAGCTAGAACTAGCAACACCTAGTGATGGACAGGAAATATAACCGAAGTCAGGGAAAGGAGGATTCCACCTTCCTGATTCAAGGGACTTAATAAGTGCTGCTGTCATTTGTTGAGTCGGAGAAGCCTGAAAGGGGAACCCGCTCAGCGGTAAACCAAGGATTCTATACGGGCGCCGCATGGAACAGTAAAAGTGGGAAATGGAAGACACAGCCCTGGTGATGAGCGTGTAAACTACGGTGTAAACATACATTACATCATCGTGAAAACCATGACTTTTGAAGAAAGGTTACTAAACAGGAAATTGTTCATAATATGGTAAATGAACAAAGAATACATTGTTGATACAGGATAACATACAAACAAAAAATGGAAACTGATAAAAAAGGAAATATACTGAAAATATTTATAATGATTATTTCATAAAGGTTAATTTCAAGTATTTATGCCTCTCTTCATATTCCAAATTTCCCCTGTAGTATGATTTATTATTATCATAATCACCAAAATGTCATTAGAAACAGTTTTCCTGTAGCAATCCATAGTCTAGTTTAGGATAAGTCCTTATCAAACCATGCAACCCAAAGGGTAGATAAAGTTCAGTGTTGTGCTATTGTATATCTTGACTCACGGCCTTAAAGATGTGGGTTCACAGTCACAGTCTCCTGGCATCTCAGCAGCAAGCACACTCACCTGATCTCATTGTGAGCACCGAGACCAGCCAAGGAGTCGGTGACTTGTTCTGGACCAACCATGCTGTTAGGCAGAGAAGGAGACCAGCACTGCAACACGGAGTCCAGAGCACCTCGTAGTACCATGTCTCCTTCCTCTCTTCTATCTGCTGAGCTAATACCTTAGATTCCTTTAACAAGAGTCAATTCCTTTGATTCCACGATTAGAAACAAGGCTCAAAAGTAGAGATTCCCAGGGAGGTCATCCCTTGGTTTAAATTTACCCTAGGTGTTCACACACTTTCCAGAGAAAACCTTTGAAAGAATAACCTGAAGACCAAATGCTTAAAGTTAGAGACTTTCAAAACAAGGCAAATAGAGAGGAGGAATAAGACTTAGTAGAAGTAGTAAAGGAAAAAAATATTTAATGAACCCTTTCTGTGTGCCGACCACTTGCCAGGTTGCCTTATATATGTACTATATTTAACTCTACGGCCCCAGCAAAACAGTATTATTATTCCCAATGGATATTCGTTCACTCAACAAATATTTGCCAAGCATATGCTAGATGTGCTCAACTCTGCTCTAGTTCCTGGTAATACTGCAAAAGCTAAAACCGACCACCTCCCTTCTCTCAAGAATCTAACTCAGGGTACCTGAAGGAGATGGACAACACATACTTTTCAAATGAATGTGTAGCACAGCAGGTGGTGATACGTGCTGTGAAGAAAACTGAAGCAGAGTCAAGGGATGGCGAGTGAGAGGCGATAAAAAATGTCTGGTGGCCAGGGCCGGAGCTAGCTCTAAACTCAGTTTCCTAAACTGCTGGTTGCTACACCCCTGCTGATCTCCTATTGGATCCTCTCCCTAAAAGGCTCCTTGGACCTGACAGTTTTGCCTGATGTTAGCCCTGCCAACCAGCCCCAAGTACTCTAATGAGCAAGTCTTGGTAAACAATTGTTAGCCTACTGTGAATGAAGTAAAATCTACTTACTAGTAATTGTTTGACATGATTAGCTTTAGGCTTGTGCATGAATTCCAAGCTCCTATAATCCTGGTGACTTTGAAAATAAAATCCTCAGTCCCTACACGACATTTTGAGGACTCCAGTGTCAATTTTCATTTCAAAAAAAAAGAAGATAAAACTGTATCATGTGAACCTCAGTCTTACAAGATTTTCTCTCTGTGTGTCTCAGTATCTCTCTCTCTCTCTCTCTCTCTCTCTCTCTCTCTCTCTCTCTCTCTCTCTCTCTCTCTCCTGTTAAATCATTTCTTTGGTTATACCCACAGAAAAGAATTTTAGTGCAAAGGCTAGTGGAGAAAAAAACGAAGCCAGGGTTTGTATGCATCTCTGCTAGCCTGTAAAATTCCATCTTTACAACTTCTCCTCTGCTAAATATAAGGCATTTGGAATACACACTCTAAAACCATCAGCAATATAATACCATGGAAAGGTCAGCCCACCTGACGTTCCCAGCTCCTTTGCCAACAAATATGGCCCAAACATGAGCTGAGAGAGAGAAAATGAGCCTCCACTGTATCTTAGCAAAGAGAAGAGCTGGGGCAAACAGAAAGAATATTAATTTTCATCGAGAGGAAATCAAACTTGTCCAAGAAGTTTATTGGTAGAAGTGAAATTAGTTTTTCTATAGCAAATAGTTAGTGGAGTTGAGGGATCAGTCTATTGCCCAAGAAGGAAAGTAAACCCGCCAGACTCCAGAAGTACCCTTGCTCTCAATAATGCATTTAACTCTCAAAAACAAATAAGGTTTGTCTCTGCACTTTCACTTTTAAAAAAATACCTAGGACTGGATGATTTAAAGCTCTCCCCTGCTAAAAATCAAATTATTAAAGCACATTCTCTAAACTCATAAAGCTCAAGACAACTGTTAAAAATTTTATTGAATGTAAAGTGCCAGTCTAGGTGGGGTTCACCTGGATTCAAGTAAAATTCGCTGTAGATGGTAACAAACACAAGATTTTTCAACTGACAGCCTGTGGCAGAATTGAGTTACTTCCCACTGGGTCCGTGGGCCTGATACATAAAGGCTATTTTGTGTGGAAACAAAATAGAATTATTACATTATCTAGAAGCTGTCAGTAGGAAGCTGGGATGTTGCAAGAAGGCCTGAGTTTAGACAGCTTTAATATTCCTGAAAACTACATATTCCTAGCTTTTGGTGACTTGGTGTACAGGGAAGGCCAGATAAAAAGTGTTTCAATCACATGGGTAGGAGAAGAGCAAGCAAAACCTTCGTTGTCAGAGTTCTGGTTAACTTTGTCTATGAATGTGCTTTCAGCACTGCATGAACCAAGGCTCCTGTCAAGTAGAAGGAGCAGTCACTAGCTCCATAATTACAGTGAGGAAGATATGGAGCTTGGTCTGGATTTTCAGTAATTTCTATCAGAAAATCTGACTTAGAAACATTTCTTGTGTCTCCTGCCATCCAAGCAGGTGATTGCTGCAGACAAAGGACAGGGGTAGATGCAAAGGGTCCACAAATGTAACAGAGCAAGATCAACGAAAGAAGAGTGTGTGCTGAGCTCTGTTATGGAAAGGTTTTGCCAGTTCCATGGTGAAGAAGGGACACTGGAGTTCACCCCACTTCCACTTTACCATAATTGTCACTTGTGGAACAAAGAATTTTAAGAAGACTATCTGGTAAACTGTTAATTATACAATCCAGAGAATGGGCTCTTCCAGTCTCAACAAATCCTTTTACTCTTTTTCAAAGTTAGGGTGAGGGTGAGGGTGAAGGTGAGGGTAAGGGCTAGGGTTAGGGCTAAAGTTAAGATTGTTAAGGATTGATGTGGGCCCCAAGTTGGACATCAGAATAGTATGGCTCTTTGCCATGTACCTTAACATATTTTTATGTGTCTAACACAAAACGGTACAGTTGTGTGTGATAGACTTTTGTACACTGCCCCCACAGATTCACCATATTCTTTGTCCCACATATCACCTGATTTCCAGCAAGAATTGTCATATATTAATGGACCTCAGAAGCCCATCAACCACCTTTAATTTCCAGTAATCAGACCCAACTGTGTTACTGTACTCACCTGTATATTAAGTGAATATAACCTGGCTGAGTAATCATCACTGAGGATTATAAAGTAACAATGCGTCTGTCTTTATACACATATATAGATACAAATACTTTTTCTTCAAAGGGAATACTTTTTCTTCCTCTTCTCAAATAGGAAACCCTCATAGTTTGAAAGTAGGCTTTCAATACCTGGTGGTTTTTTTTTTTAAATCTTTGTTTTTACCTGATCTGCTTTAATTGCTTCCAGAGCTGTGCTCCCACTTGATTGTTCAGTCCTACCTAGCAAAGTTGTCCTGATAAATATAGCTGAAAGCCGTAGGCAGAAGTAATGAGTGTGGGAATTCCTCTTCCTTATAACTATCTTCTATCCCCCTCTTGGGGTTTGAGATGATAGCCTAGGCCCCCAAAACTACAGAGAATAAATCACTATGAGTCAACATATTATTTCTGTTGGTACTTTCAGGACTGTGATCCACCAGCTATCCATAGTGGGATTTTTAAAAGTTTTTTTTCCAAGTATTTTATTCTCCTTTGTCTGTAGAATAAATAAAGTGCAGCTCAAATTAAGCACAAATGGGATTTTGAAATTCATCCCCAAACCACACGAAGAGGAAAGCCCAATATTTTTTTGCTGAGAAAAAGCCTTTCACTCCAGAGCAACATAAAGGAAGTGTTTAGTGTGATTTTTTTCCCTTCATTTGAAATGTCATTTTAACCTGATCTCATCTGATACAACGAAGGAGGAACAGTAATTTACGGTGTGTTAGTATAAGGAACGTTGTATCACAGGAGGGTCTCTACAACTGCGGTTACACTTGCCAAGGGACAGAGCAGTTCCTGACTGGAACACGCCTGTGGAGGCAGAACAGCTCGCTATTTTTATTAGATTCACCCCTGACAGCGCTGCTACCCTAGAACTTATCATCTTCCCCAGAAGAAGGCAACACACTGGCAAATAAAATACATGTAGGAAGCAGAAGCTGATTCCCAGGAATCTTACAGTTTCAGGTTGCATTGGGTTGAGAAGAAAGATGCTCTCTGCAACTGAAAGGAAAAAGTATATGAATGCTATCTTTGTTTTCTGCTGCCTCACAGACTATCACAGACTCATAATTTATAATGCACAGATTATTTGGCTCACGGTTCTGGGGACTGGGAAGTCTAAGCGTGGCACCAGTATCTGATGAGGGCCTTTGTGTGGCACCGCAGCACAGCAGAGAAGCAAGCAACTGTGAGAGACAGAGGAAAGAGTGCTGAACTCACATCACCACTGACCCCTTCCAGCAACAAAGGAATTAATCCACTCATGCAGGTGCAGCCCCCAGGACCTAATCGCTTCTCAAAGTTCCCAGCACTACAGCAATTAAACTTGGGGTTTGGAGGGAGAATTCAGAACAAATGTGTGTGTGCGTGTGTGTGTGTGTGTGTGTGTGTGTGTGTGTGTGAACTTTAAGTATATGTTACACACATATATACAAGAGTAATTCCATTCCCATCCTTATTCCAAATGCAGGGAAGGGAAGTTTCTTCAAAACCTCCAAACCTCTGTTCTTTAGCATTACTATCCAACTGCTCTCCTTGGCTAAACTCATCAGCCCACATGTAAAGTTTTTCTTTCTCTGTCCCTAAATTCCATGTCCCTTCATTCAAATCCAGCTTCATCCAGGCTTTTCTGTTTGTGAGACATAATTCTAATCAAGTGGACTATCGGGTCTCCCAAGGAAACCAAGATGCCTCCAGGTCTTTACGAACAAGCCATGTGCACCACCTACAGCATCCTTTCTTCCAATTCTTCTGCGAAAACCCACACAAACTTTAAGTCACCATCTAAATGCAGCTATTTGTTGAAGCATTTCCTGATTCCCTGACCAGGAATTTTCACTCTAAACTCCATAGTAAGGGAAACAACATCTTTCTCAAACACATTTCCTCCTCTTGGAGGAAGGTTACAGAACAAACCTTGACTTGTAGATAAAACATGGCACCAAACTATAGCCCGATTAGCTGCTTCCCAACTGTCTCATTTACTCTTCACACAGTCCTGCAAAACAAGTAATATTATCCCCATGTAAAGATAATAAATTGAGGTTCAGAGAACTCTGAAATAAATCTTTTGTACAATCTTTCTACCACAGAGCCCTGTACATCATTACTTGTAATTAATATCTCTCAGAATACTGACTCTTTATAAACATTTCTTTTCTTCTCTAAATGGATCTAAAGTTGGGGTACGAGCAGTAGTTGATTATGATGGTGACGATGACGTTCTGATTTTTATGAAGGAAAGAGGCCATCTTGATTTTATTTGTGCTGGCCCTCTGCATGGTAAATGCCTTATTCAAACTCATGTTAAACTAGCATGCAATCTTTCAGAGAGAAAAATGTTTTCAAAAGAAAAAGAAACTTAAATTCCTTTTTCTGATTGCTCATCTTGAGGACACAGAAAAGTAAATATAAGAAATCTTTTCCAGAAATATGACCTTTTGAAATTAGAAGAGGGAGGCAACTGTTTAAGCAACAGTAGCTTGCAGTGTTGGAGGAATGAAACAGCAGACGTGGGACAGACATGTTGTTTACTTCTCACACCTCCCTGGGAGGAGGATGGCATGAGTCTAGTATAACACTAGGGACCCTAAGAGAGTGTGGAGAAGAAACACGACCCCCCCTTGAAACTCGTGCTCTTAAGCACTGAACTGGCTCCCCTCTGCTTCTGCTGGCCTGTTTAATACAGGCCCATTCACAGACAGAACTCCATGTCTCGGTCTCCCAACTAAACAAGACTTCTTTCTCCAATACCCTCTTTCTGAAGTCTATTTTCATGATTCCGTAAATAAATTTTCATCTTTATAGCTGAAAAGTTCTGAGCATGAAAGGAGGAAAATTCCTACTACCCTCTTCCTGTACGCAGTCATGGAATGAAAATAATTCGAAGGAATCCTTTCTGCCTCTGGCCACATACTATACCACCGTCCTACAATCGGTACTTCCCTGTGTAGGTAGCGTGACCCCTAGTGGACACCAGAGCTAAGTGTCCAAGTTTCAGTATGGAGACAAATCCATTAGCTTCTTTGTAACCAGAGGCTAGAAAAATAGGCCAAGATGTTGCACTACACCTATATTGATAATGTCTTATAGAGTTGTTGATTATGAAATATGCTTTAAACTATCATACGTAGGACTCAATTCTAAAGCGACTTCTTAGCTGGGGATATAGTTCATTGGTACAGAGCCTGCCTGGCAACTGCAAAGCCCTGAGTTCAATTCCCAGTACCAAAAATAAATAAATAAATAAGTGGATTCTTGTTTCCTTCTATTTACAATCTTTAGCTTCTATAACTCTTAATTAAGCTCTTGCAATCTTCGACATTTCTTCAACCAAGATAATTTGCCAGGGAGTATTTTCAAGAAAGGATTAAAGACTTCCGGGAAGATGGCGACCGGGTAGGCAGCAGAGAGAGAACCTCCCAGAGGATTACCACCCAAACAATGAAATATAGCAATATGAAGACAGAAATGAGGACTTCCGGGAAGAAGACGACCAGCCGAGAGAGCGAGTGTGGAGGGAAGAACGGCTTCAGCTCCTGAACACGACAGAGAACGCGCTTCTGGGACAAACTGCGCCAAACCGGGCAGCGCTCCGGGATCCCGCTCAGAACCCCACCCCCGCAGCCAGCGCTGCGCGAACTGGAGCAACAGCGACCGGCCGGCGGGATTTCTGAGTCGGGGAAAATCTCCATCCAGGGAAAAACATCTGAACGGCACTCCTGTCTGCACAATCACAGGGTGAGTTAAGTGCGCGCTCTAACCGGTTTTTCCTGAATCGGGAAGAAGCTCAGCCCAGCAAGAGACATCAAAGCAGCTTTAAGGACTGCGGGATCTCCCGGGTGGGAAGACCTACTTAGGCGCCCCAATGGGTTTTGTGAGGGGGGAAGGAGCTCCACCCAGGGAGGAACACCTGAGTGGCCTGTCTGCAAGAATCCTGGGATGGCGAGCTGTTTATTCGCCCCGGCCAGGTCTTGGGGTAGGGAGTAGAAGCGGAAATCTCAGCAGACAGCTTAAGGGACATTCTCCCAAAGAGAAGTAACCATTGGAGCAGACTCTGCAGCAGACCTTTGCCTGCTGAACTGTCTGTGGAATTTATACCTCCACAGTTTGAATCTGATACCCAAAAATGGGAAAACAGAGGAACAAAATGCAGTCTCAAAACTCAACCCCACCCAGAACAAGTTTTGAATGTGAAGATACAGGGGAACCAGGAAGCCTCGTAACTTCAAGTTATGAAACGATTGCATCCGAAATGAAACAACTCCAACAGGCCATGAAAGAGCTTAAAGCAGAAATAACCCACATACCCGCAATGATTTCTCAGATAAAAAACGAGCTGAAAACAATGATGGAAGAAATGTTCCATTCACACAGACAAGAAATAGACAAAAGACTAGAAGAAAATAGGAAACAAATGGAAACGTTACAAGAGCAATTTAGGAATGAATTAGCAATCATGAAACAGGTCCAAAGAGAATGCCAGGTTTTGAAAACTAACACCGAAACCATGAAAAACCGTTTAAATGAAACCGAAGAAAGAATTTCAGAACTTGAAGACAGCATGGCAGCTTATGAGCATGAAAGGAAGAATCTCATGATATCATCAAAGACACAAGAAAAGTCAATCCAACAGCTGCAAGTTGAGGCAAAACGTAACAATATTCGAATTATAGGAGTGTGTGAAACAGCAGGAGATCTCACAAACGATATAAAAGGAATATTTGATGAAATAATAGCAGAAAATTTCCCAAACAAGGTAAAAGATAGTGAAGTTCAGTTAAGCGAGGCATATAGAACCCCAATGATCCATAATCCAAAGAAAAACACACACAGGTATATAATAATCAAGATCCCAGATATCCAGCAAAAGAACACAATATTAAAAGCTGCCAGAGAAATGAAACAGATCACCTATAAAGGAAAACCCATCAGAATCATAGCAGATTTCTCAACAGAAACCATGAAAGCAAGAAGAGCTTGGAGTGAGATACTACAGATTCTAAGACAAAACAACTTCTAACCCAGACTGATGTATCCTGCAAAATTATCCCTCAGATTCAATGGAGAAATAAAATATTTCCACGACAAAGAACAACTGAAGAACTTCATGAGTGCCAAATCAGCATTGGAAAAAGCACTAAAAGATATTCTAGACAGAGAAAAAATAGACCACAATCCCAAGAACAGCTATAGAAATAACTCCCTAAACAGAACAAATAATTAAACAGTCAGCAAAAGAAAGGAAACTTCAAATAAATAACATGACTAGAATAAGACAGAAAGGAGAGAGGTACGTACCCTGAACTCAAGAAGGATCTGAAATGGAAACTGAAGCTCTAGGAAAAACCAAGCAGAACCTCTCCTGGAGGAAAGGATTGGAGGGCTGCCGCGGCACAGTCGGAGAGAGAAGAGATGGAGAAAGAGGAAGCCACTGCTTCAA
>PVLD010027034.1:0-21332 GCA_004027595.1 Dinomys branickii
GTTGTTCTTTGTCGTGGAAATATTTTATTTCTCCATTGAATTTGAGGGATAATTTTGCAGGATACATCAGTCTGGGTTGGAAGTTGTTTTGTCTTAGAATCTGTAGTATCTCGCTCCAAGCTCTTCTTGATTTCATGGTTTCCATTGAGAAATCTGCTGTGATTCTGATGGGCTTTCCTTTATAGGTGATCTGTTTCATTTCTCTGGCAGCTTTTAATATTGTGTTCTTTTGCTGGATATCTGGGATCTTGACTATTATATGCCTGTGCGTGTTTTTCTTTGGATTATGGATCATTGGGTTCTATATGCCTCGCTTAACGGAACTTCAGTATCTTTTCCCTTGTTTGGGAAATTTTCTGCTAATATTTCATCAAATATTCCTTTTGTATTGTTTGTGAGATCTCATGCTGTTTCACACACTCCTATAATTCGAATATTGTTACATTTTTCCTCATCTTGCAGCTGTTGGATTGGCTTTTCTTGTGTCTTTGATGATATCATGAGATTCTTCCTTTCACGCTCATAAGCTGCCATGCTGTCTTCCAGTTCTGAAATTCTATCTTTGATTTCATTTAAACGGTTTTGCATGCTTTCAGCATTAGTTTTCAAATCCTGGCATTCCCTTTGGACCTGTTTCATTCTTGGTAATTCATTCCTAAATTGCTCTTGTAACGTTTCCGTTTGTTTCCTATTTTCTTCTAGTCTTTTGTCTATTTCTTCTCTGTGTGAATGGAACATTTCTTCCATCATTGTTTTCAGCTCTTTTTTTTTCTGAGAAATCGTTGCGGGTATGTGGCTTATTTCTGCTTTAAGCTCTTTTATGGTCTGTTGGAGTTGTTTCATTTCGGATGCAATCATTTCATAACTTGTAGGTATGTGGCTTCCTGGTTCCCCTGTATCCTCACATTCAAAACTTGTTCTGGGTGGGGTTGAGTTTTGAGACTGCTTTTTGTTCCTATGTTTTCCCATTTTTCGGTACCAGATTCAATATGTGGAGCTATAAATTCCCCCATGCAGTTCAGCAGGCAAAGGTCTGCTGCAGAGGCTGCTCCAATGATTCCTTCTCTTTGGGAGAATGTCCCTTAAGCTGTCTGCTGAGATTTCCGCTTCTACTCCCTACCCCGAGACCTGGCTGGGGCGTATAAACAGCTCGCCACCCCAGGGGTCTTGCAGACAGACCACTCAGGTGTTCCTCCCTGGGTGGAGCTCCTTCCCCCTTCACAAATCACATTGGGGCACCTAGCTAGCTCTTCCCACCTGGGAGATCCTGCAGTCCTTAAAGCTGCTTTGATGTTAGTTGCTGGGCAGAGCTTCTTCCCGACTCAGGAAAAACCGGTTAGAGCGCCCACTCAACTCACTCTGGGATCGTGCAGACAGGAATGCTGTTCAGATGTATCTCCCTGGATCGAGCTTTTTCCCGACTCAGAAACCCCGCTGTTTGCAGCTGCTCCAGTTCGCGTGGCGCCGGCTGTGGGGGTGGGGCTCTGAGCAGGATCCCGTACCGCTGCCCCAATTGGCACAATCTGTCCCAGTAGCACGTTCTCTGAGTTTCCTCTGCTCTGCTGCCTCCAACAAATCCTGGTTACAGCCGCCTCTGAGCCGATCAGGTTCAGGAGCTGGAGGCGTCCGTCCTGCCGCAATCGCTGTCTCAGCTGTACGCGATTTGAGCCGAGGTGTGGCCCAAGAGCAGCACCGATCCCTCGGGCACCCAGCTCTCAGGATCCGCCCACTTCTCACCACGTGGCTTGTCAGCCGACCCTTTAATGCTCAGGCCGCGGAGAGCAGCCCGATAAGTTGGAATTTTGCATCCACAGACCGGGCACCTGCGCGCAAAGGATCGGTCTCTGGGAGAGATTCCCTCTGCCGCTCACCTGGTCGCCATCTTCCCGGAAGTCCCTTCATCATCATTGTTGTGGTTGGTGTTAGTAGTAAGAGAAGGAGGCGGAGAAAGAGAAACGAATATTTATGAAATGAAATTAAGCCAATCCTGGCTAGTGGCTGAGAGAATTATGTTCCAGTGTGCATATCCTTTGGCAGGAACTTTCTTTTTTCAGGCATTATTTGTAGATATGAGCAAATAGAATTTGATGGTCTCTGGGTGCCCTCAAATTGTTGTTAGTTTGCACAGAGCTGGGGTTGAAGGATACACAGAATTTGTGTATGAGAGTACAGTGTGCCTCTGGGAGATAAGTTTCTCTATTTAAAACATTTTTCCTCTTTATACCATCAAGCTATTTAATTAAGCAGAAAGAACAGCTTATCTGTTCTTATGATCAGCTTATGATCCTTCTATGCTTGTAAATATTCCTTAGATACAGGGGAGATTGTCAAATACCTATTGGGTGCTTGGCTGACTCATTTGGTTGAGTGCTAAGTTCGGAAAGAGTCTCAAGGAGTTAGAAGAGAGAGAAGGGAAAGGAGAAAAGAGATCCCTGGTGTAAAGTTCCTAAATTTCAGGGAGACACTTACTTTATCCTCACCCATAAATCCTTTAGAGGAAAAGAGGAGCTAGAAGCAAGAGGGAAGGTAACAAAGAGAAAGTAAGCAAGGAATAAGCAACTGTTTGTCAGGTGTCTTGCTCTTTGCTGGGGTTTACATGCAGCACCACCCGCAGCCTTCGGAAGAACCACAGGGCGTGTGGGAGCAGACAGTGAGACATTGTCATTTCCATTTTGATTGTGAGGTCGTAGGGTCAGGGAGGCCTGGCGTCTGTACGGTCCCAGAAGTAGGAGGCAGATTAGAGGTGGGGTTGAAACCCAGGCCTGTGTGACTTCAGATACCTCACAGCCCCATCCTTGGTGAGGTGATCACTCCACATTTCCTCCTCTCTCCTCACACTCCATTGAGAAGCTTGCTTCCTGCCTCACCCAGAAGATAGAAACAATTAGAACCTGCCTGGTTATGTATTATGGACCCTGAATCTCCACCCTTTTGCCAGCCACCCCTGTCCCTGGTAGGAGGACTCTCTTCTGCAGCACCTATTTCAACCATTTCCTCTTCCTTCTGCACCCTGTCAGCAAGAACCAAATCAAGCAGCTCATGCACTTTCTACTCCTGTCTCCTTCTCTAGCGAGAATCTCCACATCTCAGCTTTTCTTTACAGCAAAAATTCCGAAAAGAGCTGGTAAACACCATCCTTACTAATGGTCCCCACGTTGCCCATTCCAAGAGCTAATTTATGCTGTCGGCCCTAGCACCTGCGTTTGACTCAACTGGTCACTTCCTCCTTGAAAGTTGTTCTTGCTTGAGTTATGGGGACACCAAAGGCGGGGAGCGTCTTTCACTTCCGACTTGTCTTGCACTCTCAATGTAACCATCAGTGATTGACAGATTTGCCACATTCCACTTTCACTGTTACCCTGGATTAAATGAGGTTCCCTGTCTATATTTAAGCCATCAAGCAAATTAGATAATGTCAGTCCTCTACTCACAGCTCCCCAAAGCTTCCCATCTCACGGAAGGGAGAAGACGGAGCCCAAGGGTGACCTCTGAGTCTAAGATGTTCCAGCCCCGCTTTTCTTCCCCAACCTCATCTCCTGCCACTACCCGGAGAAAACCTGGCTCCTTGAGTGCTGTGCTCTTTGAGCATTCTCCACTTGCCTTAGGTTTTTCTTTCTTTGTTCAGCCTACAATATTTTTTTCTATATCCTCTCATGTTTTTTCCTCCCTTACTTCCTTAGGTTGCCATTCAAATGTCATCTCACCCATGAATCTACCTAGAAACACTCCCTGCATGTTGGGCTCCATCCCCATACTTCATGGTCTTCCTTGTATCTTTACTTCCTGTATTATTTGGCTGTTATGCACTTTTTGTCTCCTCCTGTTTTCCCCCTATCTTCCTCATAGAGAAGAGGGATTCTTCAGAATTTAATACTTTTTGTCTAAACCATTGTAGATGATAAACATCTGTTGCAGGAAAGAACGAATGACTATGCTACATTATTTTCTTGGTATGTTTTGTTACTAGTTATTGAGCACTTTGATTATATGTGCTATTGATATAAAACTAAACCAGACCAAATAACAGTAAAACAGGAAGATGGCCTTGGTTTTCTGAGAGACGCCAAATGACTAAGTGGTGGAGTCTCTGGTGCAGATGGCTTGCAGTGCCAGAAGGACACAGGTGAGGATATTTTACAACAGGGACAGAAAGGGTTAGCTGCTAGCCTGGTTCAAAGTGATGCTGGGCCTCTTCCTTGGTTGCACCCGGCTAATGAAGTGTATTATGTTAGGCGAGGCAGATGGAATGTAGTGGAGGGCTCAGGAGGAGAGCTGCCATTCCTTGAGCAAATACTACTGGCCATGTATTAATAAACATTATTTTATTTTGATATCACATAAGACATAGGAGGCACTTCTCACCTCATTTCCTAGACAGGTTAGATGACTGTGTCAGATCAGTGCAGCAGTTTGAGCTGGATGTGGGTCACAAAATCTCACCAATGGGAAGGAAAAGGTGAGGTGTAAGACTTAGGTAGTGCTGAGTTTCTCTTCAGATTTGTGCTCTGATCCAGAGAAACATGTCCAGAAGTGTCAGATGAGGATTCAGGTATTCACCATCTTTCAAAACAGTCTTAGTCAAGTTTGTTTTATTCTCTTTTCTTTTTAAAGTCCAGGATAGCAGGACAATGCTACAGAGAATATAGAAGTAAGCATATATTATACCCTCTGAGAAGCTTGTGGTCTTATGTGGAAGGTAAGACCAGTACAATGACCAGTAGATGATCATATAAGGTACTGTCTGCTATAATCAAACAAGTGTATTTTAGTGCTATTACATCTGAGAAAATGGTACATTTCTTTCACTCAGGGTTTAAGTTGGTCCTTGTCTTGGTTACTTTTCTCTTGTTGCTGAGACAGAATACCCAATGCCCAAAATGAAGGAAGGAAAGTTTTATTTAGCTTACAGTTTGTGGAGGGCTCAGTCCATACTTGGCTGGTTCAGAGGCAGAGTGGCACATGGCAGAGGGCATACTGTTCATGGCAGCAGCACATAGCAAAAACCACAAGAGCAAAAGCGGAGAATGGCTGCAAGCAGCCTCTTTCTTTCCTTTACATTGTAAACAGGCTACCCCCACCCAGGGAGCCTGTAGCAGTCACACAATCTCCAGGCCCTCCTCTTCCACAGGCTCAGGATATATACAAAGTAAGCACCCTGGCTTCCTGTTGAGTCACTCAGCCAAACCTCTAGACTCCCCAGGTTGACACGATGTATCAACCATAGCATTCCACCCCTTGTCAACTTGACAACCAGACACATTTCTTTAAACCAGTTTCACAATACAAAGATATTATATTACATTAGAACCATAACATTTTGCCCCCTAAAGACTCATATACATCCCTTTATGCAAAATGCATTTACTCCATCTGCAAGCATTGCCAAAGTCCTAACAGCTTCAGAATTGCTGAAAAGTCCAAGTCCCAAGTCTCCTCCAAGATGTAAGGCAAACTTTTTATTTAAAAGCTCCTGTACAAATGAAAATTAAACACTTCCAACATTTAAAGGTACAAAATAAACATTACCATTTCAAAAGGCACCAACAGTGCAATATAGAGCATTGGAACCAAAGCAAGTCCAAAATCCAACAGGACTAACATTGTGTTCTGTAATTCCACATCCACCATCTGAAGCAACTTGTGGCACATTGTGAGCTCCAAAGGCCTTGCAGTGAGTCCACTCCTATGGCACTTGTGGTGGTTACAGCCTCCATAGCTTCTCTTTTAGGCCTACTTTGCTCCCGCCTTGCAGCTTTCCTCAGATGATCCACAGTCCTGTCTTTTCTAAACTTCTGAGGTCTCCAGGAAACCTTTTGCCTTATACTCACAGCTTCACACACTGCCCTCTCAGGGGCACACTGCCTGGCCTCCCAGGCCTTCCGAAATCTGGGTGGAAGCCTCTTTAACCTCAGAACTCTTGCATTTGCCTTGCACCTAAAGCCAGGGCCACATGGATGATGCCAAGGTCTGCGGCCACCTGGAGCAGTAGCCAAACTTTCCTCTCTCTTGGCCATGGGGTAGAGTGCCTGGATCACTGAGCACATTGAATCCAATGCTGAGGAACAAATTCTCTATGTTGCCTCCATTCTGGAACCTGGTGTGGCTGCTACAGCCATTCTGAAACATGACACTCTTTGGCCTCATTCTCAAGGCAAGGTCTTTCATCCTTGCAGTTTTGAGGCTGCAAAGGGTGGGGACTTGCTGCCTGTGATGCCCTCAGGCCATCTTTTCCATTCTCTTGTTCCTTCTCAGCAATAGAAATCTCCTCAGCCTTACCTTTGCAGTCCACAGCTTTACTGGAGCTTCCTTTCTGGCCAAACTCACAACATTTTAAATCATCCTGCTGGGATATTTGCTCTTGACTGTCAATATGAATCTGGCTAAAAGCCCCCAACAATAGCCATGCCACTCCCCCAGTATTCGACTGCCTTGAAATTTCTTTTGCCAGATTAAGCAGTTCACTGCTGCTGTTAATCTGAGTCTTGGGCTAAGTCTCTGGACATGAGCAAAATGCAGACAAACTTTCTGCCAAGCCATAACATACATCATCTGGAGTCCAACAGCCAATGCAGTCCTTCCCAACAGAAACCTCACGAACCTGGTCTTTAACTGGCAGGATTTCTATAAGCCTTCTGGTCTTCTGAGCTGTGACCAGAATCTCCCAAACAGAACAGCTGAAGGTGTTCTAGTGCATCTACTTCAGGCAACATCTCTGAACCTTTCCAAACTATTCCTATAAGCCATTTCCAAAGGCTTTTGAACTACATGATCAGGTATAGTAACAGCAACGACCCCACTCCACTGGTACCAAATTCTGTCTTGGTTACTTTTCTCTCGTTGCTGAGACAAAATACCCAATGCCCAAAATAAAGTAAGGAAAGGTTTATTTAGCTTATAGTTTGTGGAGGTGTCAGTCCATACTTGGCTGGTTCAGAGGCAGAGTGGCACATTGCAGAGGGCAAACTGTTCATGGCAGCAGCACATAGCAAAAACCACAAAAGCAAAAGTGGAAAAAGGCTGCAAGCAGCCTCTTTCCTTCCTTTACATTGTAAACATGCTATGCCCACCCAGGGGTCGGGTAGCTCTCACAACATCTCCAAGCCTTCCTCTTTCACAGGCTCAGGATGTGTACAAAGTAAGCACCCTGGCTTCCTGCTGAGTCACTCAGCCAAACATCTAGACTCCCCAGTTTGACACAGTGTATCAACCATAGCAGTCCTATACTAGTTTCTGGGGACAAAGCGGTGATTATATGACTTCGCTTAAATGAAACATTTAGAATAAGCAAAATTGTAGAGATAGGAAAAATTAGACTAGGGGTTAGCAGAGATTTAGGGTGAGGAGGAATATAGAATTATTGTTTTATGGTTACAGAGTTTATGCTTGGAATAAGGAAAATGTATTATAAGGAAATAGAGGTGACTGTGAATTTAATTAATACCACTGATTTGTACAGTTAAAAATGAATGAAATGGTAACTTTTTTGTTGTATGTATTTTAACAGCAAAACATTGATAATGTAATATATCAAAATCTGTTGCTGTGTAGACCTTAAATAAATTCTATCATCTTGAGTTTACCTCAATAAATCTGTTAAATATTATCATACCAGAATATAAAAGAAAACCTAAATCTAAATTTTGAACAAACTAATCATGAATCAGGAAAATTTGACCTGTAGTCAATTCTGATTTATATTCTAGTAACTTATATTTTAAACAAAAGAAAAGTAACTTCATGAACTTAAGGCAAAAAGACCGTATCCTTTCCAAAGGAAAGAAATTCAGGTTGGCGTTAGTCATTTTGACAGCAGCTTACAAAATAAGACACAAATAGCTTTTTCAATAAAATTCAAGCAAAGATACAGTGAGAAGACCTTCCCAATTTGACAGCTGTGTTGAGTTCTTGGTGTATTATACAGTCAGTGAAGTGCTAAGAGAGTGTTTCGAGCCAAGGGATCAGAATGTACAAAAGATGGAGGCAAGAGACTGCTTGAGACTTCTAGGATTTGTAAATAAGTCAAGTAAGTTGGCATGGTCAGAGTCTCTGTAAAGGAAGTAGAGAGATTTGTTAGACCTTCAATTTTGCTAAGTGTTTCACTCATTTACTTAGGTGATATTTCTTGAGTATTAATATTAAGTGCTTAGTGATGTCCATTCATGAAAGACAGAGAGAGAGAGAGAGAGAGAGAGAGAGAGAGGGGAAGAGGGGCTTATGGGATCTATATAAAGAGATGAGGGAAGTTCACACACGGAGGTTTAACATAATTCTTCATCTATCCCAAACAACCTCTTCCATATAAAAATCTGCATTTCAACCTTTCCATCAGCCTAGTATTGGAAGTATTGTTGGATAGGTTTTAAAATTTTTTTCAATTAACACACTCAATGGTTGTACAGACTTAAAAGGTATAGTGCGCTATTTCAGACACCCATTAAAAATCAAGTATATAATGTATGCTGATCTAATCAAACTAGCATATATAATGGATACTGATGAAATCCAGTATCTACCTCCTTATTGTTTCTTCATGTTTGGGGCCTTTGAACTCCTTTCTTCTTGCTCTTCATGAAGCGTAATATTTCAGACTACTATAATATAGAACACCAGATTTTATGCCTCCAAGCTGTGATTTGGTGCCTGTTCTCTACTTTCCTTCTAGTGTTCTCTCTAACCCCTTTCTAGCCTATAATAATCACTGTTCTCCTCTCTTCTGCTTTCAGACCAGTTTTTTTTAGCATCCACAGGTAAGAGTGAACACATAGAATTGGTCTGTCTGTGTCTGGCTTATTTCACTTAACATAATGTCCTCTAGTTCCATCTGTTTTGGCTGGAGGACAATGAATCTATGCACAAGACAGAGGGAACCAAACTGGATCACCCCGTTTGCACAGGCAGTCAAAGCACAGGCAGTCACAAGGAGATACCTGTGTCCCGAAACTGAGCTGACAGACACAATTTGAGTGCACATATGCCAAAGAAAACGAAATCAAAACTGTATTCTTGAGCGTATATTCTGTTTCAGGAACTGGTGTAGGTTCTGAAAATGCCAAGACAAATAGCAGCTGATGTCTGCTTTCAAGCTCTCCACAAATTCATGCTTGCTGAGTGCAGTGTAGGTTGTAGGTGAGATAGGCACTGGGTATGGTGAGAAGATCAGAACTTTCATCTTACTATTCTCTGGTGGATGAGCGTCCCAAATCCTACCACATTGCTTCCTTTGAGTGCCGAACTATTTGATGTTCAATACATTTTCCTTATTACGGAAATCAACTTGAATAACTTGAGCAAAAACCAACAGGATTGTTAAAAGGTTACCAATTTATCCCATGGAATAAACGTAAGAAAAAGGATTTAGCTGGATCACTGGGAGGATGTAGAAAACCAACAAGCACTAGAGTGGCTCTTACTGTTACGTTACTTACACCATAGCACAGTAGTATTACACAACAACTTCCAAAGCAGTTACTGTGCCTTATTTCGTCAAGCTTATGATTTTTTTTCTTTTATTTTTTTCCGGTACCAGGGATCGAACTCAGGACCTTGCGCTTGCCAGGCAAGCGCTTATGCCACTGAGCTATACCCCCAGCCCCTACGTCAAGCTTAAAAATAAATAGATAAGCAGGGCAGGCATCATCTTCTTTATGTAAAACCCCAAGGAGATGAAGTGATTTGTCTAAGACTACATTTCACTTGATTGATTAAGCCAAGAGTTTAGAACAGGGCCCTTCTGATTCCAGAGTCCATTTGTTTCCAATTAGTCATCTTCAAAATATTCTCCCCTTACTAGTATGTGCTTTCCCTTTTATAATGCCTTACCTTCGTAATTGTTCTTTTCATTCATTTTGATCTCTGGAATAGAGGAGTCAGTTATATATCCTTAATAATAGGCTTCTTTAAGACATGTCTGAAAACTGTCTTTAATTTATATCCCATGACCTGAACATGAAGGGCCACCAAGAAAAGAGATAATTAAAGCAAAGAGTAGGAGGTTTCAGTTGTCTCAGCGATTTCCTTATTATCATCCATGAGATGCCTTACAAGAAATGGCCCACTGTAGTTAAAATGATGAGGCAGAGTTTGAAAGGAGTTTGAAACTTCATCAAACATGTTTCTGAGCCTGGAGTTGTAGCTCATTGTTTTCCAAATTCCAATTTTTCCTCCACAATGAACAATAACTTTTTGATTAAACAGCTGGCAGTTACTATTGAATGCCTCACACTTAATAACAAAAGTCTTCCTTCAGAACAGGAAATTTTATCTAAATTGCTTTTCTCTTCTTTGGTGATTGTGAACTTCTAAAGTCTGACAAGACTGATAGCATGAAAAAAATAAAAAAAGAACTTTCCAGAAAGATGATGATTACTTTTAAAAGAAAGAGCCGCAAACTAAATGAATAATTCAGTGTACAAGCTGCAAAGCAGAAGTCACAGCACACAAGTTGTCCTCTCTGTAAACATTATTAAAAAACAATCAAGTTTATATTGACACATTTATATTGGGAAGGCTACAGACAGCAACTGAGAAAGAGAGGGTGGGAAAATCAGGAAAGCAGCACTTACCAGTAAGGTTTTCTTCAATGTTTTTTTGTTCTCAGCAGAAACAGCATTATTCAGCAGGTACTGTGTGCCCCTTAGTCCTTCACCTCAATCTCATTCCCTTCTGCCCTGCAGGGCGATCCTCTGGGCTGAAATCAACCGGAACAGAAGGGAGAGGGAATTTGTTGGATATGAAGGTCAGTGTCTTATGGCATGAAGAATGGCAAAGCAGAGCCATATCATATCTGTAGGGGCATGTATCACTCAGGGTTTACTAGAGAAACCGATACAACACAAGGTATACAAATGTATAAGAAATTATAAGTTTGGCTTACAGTGGTCAGCCACAGAGTTTGATGAGGAAGCATATGGAGGGTGTCTGCACACTGGAGATTGAAGAACCCAGCCGCAGGCCTAGAGCTCACTACAGTGTCCGTGCAAGTCTGTATCAGGAGACTGGTGGGTCTGTGATAGAATGCTGAAGAATCCACAGTGAAGGCCGGAGAGTGTATACCAGAAGGCTGAAGAGCCCCAGGTGGAAGACAAATAGTCTGCATCAGAAGCCAGGAGATAACCAAGCTGAAAATGAAGACTGCAGCTCCTCCAAAGAGCCAGCAGCCAATCCTTTCTCAATTCCCTTTTTTTGGGCAGCCTACCCGCTCTGGCAGGGGTCCTGTAACCCACACCCTCTGCATGCCTTCCTCTTGCATAGGCTCAGGATGAATACAAAATAAGCACCCTGGCTCCCTGCTGTGTCACGTAGTTAACCTTCTAAACTTCTCAAATTGACACAATGAACAGCATCCCAGAAGGGTAAGGGCATGTCCTTTCCACCCCAGGTTGCAGAACTGCTGAATCACTTAGCCAAACCTCTAGATTCCCCAAGTTGACACAATGTATCAAGCATAACAGGGCAAATGGTGAATATTCAGCTCATTCTAGACAAAATTATTTGTTTATTGCTAATTATCCACACTATGGTGTAAGCTTGTAAAGCCAGAGGTATGTTATTCTTGGGAGAATAAGAATCATCTCTGTATCTATCGTCTATTGATTTTTCCCTTCATCCATCATCCACACTACTGTTATCAGTGGGACATGATCAGGAAAACTCTTTCATTTCTTTATATGCCTCACAAAAGGTAGATGCAGAAAGATGTTTTTTGCTTTTCTTTGTAATGTTTTCCTTTTTTCCTCTCCTTAAGAATTTAAATAGAGCAACCTTTAGAAATGATCCTACTATTCCCATCACTTGTTCTTCCAAGTGTCATAGGCAGAGTCCCAGCTGCTGCCATTGCTTGGCTGGGGTGTAGCTTCGTCTGTGGTAGGAGCTCCCAGTCAAGCTCGACTGTGTTGCATGGGGCAGACAACACAAAGGCAGGACTCCATCAGGGATTCATGCCTACATGGGGTTAGGCTGGCACTTGTAAATCTTACTTTGTGAGAAGTCCAGGAACCTATATTTCTGGATAATTCATGAAGTTCTTTTACTGCCTAGCCTAGTTTGGGAATTGCTAGAGGACCTTAGCAGTGCATTCCAAAGTCCTAAAAATGTCAAAAGGACAAAGAATATGAATCTTAGCTGGAATCTAGGAGATGCTTATGTTTGGGGTGGGTGTTGGATGTGGGGTCTGTGGCTATCTAAAGGAACTATTGAAGATACTTTCCTTTGTTTTCTAACATAGCTGCCAGACCCTGAGACAATACCCAAGGGTGTTTAGAAATGCCTGATCACCAGGGGTTTAGGAAGGATAACTACTTCCTGAGATAATTTCAGATGGTTACACAGGATGTTATACATGGGATACAGGTTAGAATCCTTTCAGTGTCCTTTCTGACCCTGAAAATCCTGGTAATCAGTGTGTGTTTTATATGAGCAGCGAGCTTTTGATTTATTATCAGCAGGGCTTAGCATTTAAATCTCCTTCTAGGTGAATAATAATACGAGTTTACACCAAAGTATCACCACTCATGAGCATCAGCACATACTTTGGAGGCAGTCAGTCAGAGCTGTAATGGAACATTATGAACAGCACATTTTTTATGGACCCCTGGTGTTATGGTTTGTGTCTGGATGCCCCTCCCCCCAAAGCCTCATGCCATAGCGTGGGCTTCTAGAGTTTATGATTGATGCATGATCCAATGTTGGGATTACGGGTGTGAGTGCTACCCTCACCCTGGGGAAGGAAGCTTGCATACAATGTAAGGAAGGGAAAGAGCTCCTCCCCTTGTGCTCTTGTTGCTTTTGCTGTCTTCCACTGCCATGAACTGTTGCCACGAATTCTGCCCTGTGCCACTCTGCCTTGGAGCCAGACGAGTATGGACTGAAGCCTCCACAGACTGTGAGCTAAAGAAACCCTTCCTTCCTTCATTCTGGGCATCAGCTGTTTTGTCTCAGCAATGAGAGAAAAGTAACTACGACATCTGGGAAGATGGGGAGCTTGGCTATGGCTCCCTAGTGCTGTCAGTTTCATTGTCTGGGGTGGTGATCTCAGAGGCTCATGTTCTATCTGATTGCGCTTCCAAACATTTACAGAAATTGTGAAGTTGGCAGTGGGTACCAGACTTTAACTGAGTGAGCCATGAGGCTTCTATGAAGTTTTGGTATTTTGTCTGAAAATATTTCAAATTAAAGTATTTTTAGAGTGTTCTGTGAAGATAAGTACATAAGTTTTACTTAATAAAACTAACAGTGTTCCAATGTCTTGTTTGTAAAAATCATTTTAGACTTTGTAAAATCCTTTGGGGGAGCATAGCTGAATGTTCATAGGAAAAAATCTGTATAATAGGTATTTCTATGAAAAGGTTATGGATGAAAAACAGGAGGGGCCAGAGAGGTTCATGACTTACTCCAATCAGAGTGTGTACATAGTAAAGGTAAGATGAAAATAGAGGTTTCATGATTCTAGTCAATGATCCTTTTTCATCTCTTACCTTGTATGTAATATACTGGTTGAATATTTGGCTTTTTAAGAGCAGCATTAACCAAGGACTATAAACCAGACTAGCATGGCAGAAGTATACACTCAGTTTTGGATATAGGCTTTCATCATTTACTGAATGGTACTAGTCAAGTCAATTAACCTCTGTAACACTGAGTATAGCAATCCCTGTCTTTCAGGGCTATTGCAAGGATTACAAAATCTGTGAACTTCTGGCATATAGCTGCCACTTGCAGGTAGCCTTTATTGATTTTGAGGCAATGTTTCTCTGCCTTTCCAAGTTGGAGGTTTACCTGTCCATTGATCCTCCATCATACCCTATATCGCAGTCACTTTCTCATCACCAAGACGCAATACCTAACGCTGCAACTGACAAGGGGAGTGGTTTATTTTGGCTCATGGTGTGTAGGGGTTTAGTCCATAGCTGGCTGGATTGAAGGCAGAAAGGGTCTGGCAGAGAAGAGCTATGGAGACTGAGGGAGGAGTTGGGATGAAGATACCCTTTCCAGCTCACATATCTGGTGCCCTATTACCAGGCCCCACTTCTGCACAGCACATTCAGCTCTGAATTCATTAGTTGTTGAATCCACTGGTATGTGTGGTACCCTTGAGATCCAGTCACCTTCCAAACACAGGCGACTTCTAGGAACATTCTAGATCTTACCATAGATTCCCTACAGAGCCTGGAAGACTGCCTTTCTCCCCAACATATGCAGCTCTGACTAGGAGAAAATTCCTCCAGAGGAACTGAAAGTATGTCCCTGTGCATCCACCTCTTGGTATACATTTTATCCTCCTTGGAGATACATGAGCATATTTAATCCTTTTTCTAGAAAACAATCCTTCACATATTTGAAGGCATTAATACCGCCTCCCTTAATCTTTCTGTACTTCTTCAGACTGAGCATCTCTGTTCCTTGAAGCATTCATCAATTCATGTGGCTCAGAAGCCCCTCGCCATCATGCTGACTCTTTCTGAAATGTGTCTGTTTATCACCTAAATTCCCAGAACTACGTGTGATCAGCTCTGGGCAGATTGACTCAGATTAAAATGAGATAATTGCCTTCTTCTCAGGGAACAGTTTAAAGTCACAGTCCTTTCTGACAGCCTTATCTTAGCTTACTGTTAACCAAAAAAGGCTAAGGATTTTTCAGTTGTGTGCTCCTGTGGTGTATTTTTTTCAGTATGTGTATTTGCTGTCTCATACTTTGTCTTTGAGAAACGTTACTTACCCAAAGCATTGAACCTTTCATTCCTCCAGGCTAACCTGGATCTTATTGTAGGTGGTCTTAGCTTCTGTCTATTAATATCTGCTTTAATCCTGACACTGTTGCACTAAATTTGTTATAATTGAAACCATCACATCAGCTTCCCATTTTCCTGCAGATTAAGAAGCCTGCCTGTTTGCTGCCTTACCGCCAAATCACAAATACAAGGGCTAAATAGGACAGATTTTTTATGAGCTTGTTACATGACTCTGATCCAATCAAACTCATTTTAGGGTGATGTCACGATTAGGGACTTTAGTCAGGAAGTAAAGATTTGTAAGAGGGTGTGTGAGATGTTAGAGACATAAACTGTTGGTTAAGAGGGGAAGTTCCTTTGATGTGTTAAAGGAAACCAAAAAGAAATAGAGAAATTTAATTGGTAGGCGAGACAAAGCATGAATTGCACAAGTGTTTCTAAGTAGATAAAGCAGGTCACAGGCAGACTTGGTCTTCTCGTAGGTCCCTCTGTGTGTGTGTGTGTGTTTCTCTGTCTGCCTGTTTTCTGTCTGTCTGTTTCTTTCTCCCTGTCTCACTTTTATCACCAAGAGTCACAGCTTGCTTTGGCGAAGTTTTCCCTGCAGCATTTGTCAATCTCATTTGAACACTGCTCCCTGCTCTGTGAGACATCCCCTTACAGATTTCATCTTTTCCTTTGCTTTTTTGGTTTGCATTTGTATTTACTCTACAGTCAGCTGCAAAGAAAGTTTGGAAACCTGTGGAACCTTGCTGTCCTTCCTCTCTGCCCTGCATAGGTCTAGCTGGGAACTCAGTTCTCACATGTCGGGGGGCACACTGTACACATCTGCATTTGCTCTCCTGGTTGCAGTCTCCTTTCTCCTGTGTAATGCCAGAGGTGCATTTTTAGTGTTGTCATTTGTCGAGTGGCATCTACATTTGCTTAACAGATTGGTAGGAGGGAATGGCAGAGCTTCTCTTTGGGGCATTCCTTCTGGTACAAGCCCCGGGTGGTAGGCATTTCATGTAAACAAATGATTAACAACAAGTAGGCAGCCTGACAAGGAAATTCAGCAATTAGCTCATCATGCACACAGGTGGCGAAGCATCTTGTCCCAGCGAGGAAGCTTCGATGAACCACTGTGCAGAGTAAGATGACATGTGGATGGAATGCTAAACACGGGGGTGCGCTCAACACGGGGGTGTCTGGGGAGAACGCCAAGGGCTCCAAATAGATGTCTTTTGGTTTTTGTAATTGAGCTCAAGAACTTTGTTAATCTCATGTTTGCCTTGAGGCCCAGAGGGGAAAGTATCTGATGCCTCTTTTAGCATCAGGCCAGAAGAAGGGCTTAGCCTTGCATAAGGTCACCCGTCAGCATGTCAGCGAGGGGAAATCAGATAGGAATGATCTTGTGTTCTGCATAGGAAACTTTCTCCAGGGAGCACCTTGCTAAAAGGTAGTGAAGATGAGATTCTCTCTAGCAAAGGAAGGTCATTATAACTTTCCTCTTCAGGGAGAGCTTTACTTCAATTCAAGCCAAAGCTCAAGATAAACCTCTTCATTTAGTGGCTCATTTCAGCCTCATATTGTCTTATTGAACAGGAGCATAATACATGTCAATTCACATGATTTACATTGGAAAATCATTTTTCTGTATAATTGGGAAAGGTACTGTGGAGTCCCTACAGAGGGCTTTCTTCATCCAGGTAAATAAAAATACAATATTCCTTCATAAGTATTGTTGTTGAGCCATCACATTACTTTGTGTTGGGCTCTGAGGGTTTTATCTGTTAACAGGAAAATTGAGTTCTTCACAGACTATCGTAGGGTTATTTAGGCAGGTGGGATACCTGCCAGCAAGGGCGTTCTTACACAAAGTCATCAATGAAGAAAGGTTTTGCCTTGTGAAGAAAATCCCTAGTGTGAACCCTGGATTCAATGACTTTCACCAGTAGTCCTTCTGTTCCTCTGCATTGTTCATTCTTTTCAAGTAGGTATTTGACAGAATGCTTAATTTTCCATGGCATTGTGTCAGAGATGAGAGACTCACACTTTAAAACACTAATAGATACTAATGGCATGTGCAGTTACCATAATTCTCTCCAGACAGACCTAGTTTAAGGGCTCAAAAACCTCAGGAACATGATAAAGTGGGAATTACGTTTTCTTCAGTCCTAAGGAAGGATAGATTTTGGATGGTTGTGGAGTAAATACATTGTATTAGTTAGAGTTTATTAGCAAAACAGATATAACAAAAAGTGTATAAATGTACAAGAAATTACAAGCTTGGCTTATAATGGTCATCCACAGAGTTGGATGAGGAATCATGCAGTGGGTGTCTGCATGCTGGAGATTGAAGAGCCTAGTCCCAGGCCTGGAGCTTACTGCAGTGTCTGTGCAAGTCTGTGTCAGAAGGCTGATGGCCTCTGACAAAATGCTGGAGAATCTACGATGAAGGCAGGAGAGCCTACACCAGGAGGCTGAAGAGTCCCAGGCAGAAGCTGAACTGTCTGTATCAGAAGCTGGGAGATGACCAAGCTGAAGGTGAAGACAGGAGCTTTTTTGAAAAACCAGTGGCCAGTCTTTTAACAATTTTTTTTTAATGTAGCCTATTTGCCCTGGGGGGTGTGGGGGTGGTCTTCTACATCCACACCCTCTGTATGCGTTTCTTTTGTGTAGGCTCAGGATGAACATAAAGTAAGCACCCTGGCTCTCTGTTGAGTTATACAATTACCGTTTTAAACTTTTTAAATTTACACAATAAACAACATCTCAGAAGGGTAAGGGCACGTCCTTTTTACCCCAAGATGTAGAACTGTTGAGTCACTTAACCAAACCTCTAGACTCCCCAAGTTGACACAATGTATCAACCGTAAAACACAATATTTACATCTGACAGCCAATGGGAATATGATAAATTTGGCTGATTATAATGCAGTCATCTTAAGCTGTAAATCATTCATTCATCAAAAGGATTGCACTTGATCTAGTTAACTTTCTAGTTCCTGATTCTCTTTCCTTCTTTTTGAAATGCAGGTTTTACTGAGTCTCTGCCTGACAGATTTAAACTTGCTATCACTCTCTCTTTTGTGGGTGAAAAAGCGCAAAAACAGTTTACTTTGATCCTTCTTTCCAGGTTCTATTTTATTTTATGGAAAAAAAACAACAAAATTTCATAACAAGATGATAGGAGAATAACAGTAGTTAATACATTGCATATTATCATCTTTAAAGGAGTTCCAGGTTTTTATCTAAGTCTCATGAGGTGGGATTGTGAAGGAAGACAGTAGAAAAAGGATTATCACATTTTGCTGGATTTTTGACTTTATTTCCCTCATGATTACCTGAATAAGGTCAATTGTCAAGTTTGAACAGCTGTTTTTTTCCAATGTGAATTACTCCATTTTATGGATTACTCATTATAAATTTTTGCCCTAGGAAGGCTTTTATAAGTGTCTCACTCTGGTCCCACTATTCTGAAGACAGTGTCACAGAGAAGTCGTTCATTTATTTGCTCAAGCATCAGGTGGTCACCTCTTTGGCAAGGCAGTGGAAATGCTGATTTTAAAAAGACCAGGTTCCTGCATTTGAGGAGCTTACAGTCTGGTTGGATTTGGGAAGGTCATCAGCTTTGACAAGCTAAGTGATGCAGAGTGAACAGGTGGTAAAGAGCTACATTCTATTAGATGATCGGGGGTGTCTTTCAGTACAGGAGACACCTGAGTAGGTGAAGGGGCACTGCAGTGAGGGTACCACCTTGCCCAGACCCTGAAGATCATACATGGTAGCAGCAGTCAGGAAGTGCCGACACAACTAGAAGGAAAAGTGCCCACACCAGAAAAGGCCAATCCCTCCTTCTTTGGCAGGAAGTAGTGGAAGGAGAGTCTCAGCCATGAGTAGAATCTTAGAGGCTCCCATGTACATTGGCGGTACAGTGTCACAGGCTGACAGGCTGGAGTATGTGTCTTAATGAGTTATCCAAGTAGGGGTGGTATCGGAGACCAGTACAGAACTAACATAAGGAAGTGAGGGTGTATAAAAATGATCTATAAGAAAGGATATGTAAGCCCAGTCTGAAGGAAGAACACTACAGGCTGTGCTCACTGTGGATACTTTCATTTTCCCAGAAACCTTTTCTATGATTTGTATCTATCTGGTTAAGGTCCTAATAGGTTTAGTGAGGGTGAACCAACCAATTCTGGCTACATGCTTTGTCACATGAATTTCTTTCTCCTTTTCTTCTATGCTAAGTAAGTGACATTAGGTATTGTAATTGATTTGAATGAGTTAAGCTTTTGCACTTTTTAATAAAATAAAATAGGTGTGATCAACTACACAGTAAATACTTAAAATTTGAACAATTATTACAGTGAAAAATCACATTGTCATTAATCTATCTCAGAATACCACCCCCTTGCTTTGAACAGACTTATCTCGTTCTGCTGCTTTCAGAAGCAGTTCTGGTAGGCTCATGAGTGTGTTTATCAATTGTGGTAAAATAATATGGGATAAGCTGCTGCAAAGTGCTATCTTAATAAAAGGCAGGCTCATAAGACCATTGTGGTGTGTCCACATTCACTTTATTCATCAGATCACGCTCTGTGTGATTTTTGCCTCTCCTCATCATCAAAATGACCATGGATAGTACACATTTTGAATCAACTCAGGATACAGAAGCAGCCATTACAGAGCAACTAAGACACTCACAAAAGAGGACTTCCAGAACTGCTTGAGAAAGTGGTAAGAACGAGGGCCAAGGGTGTGTTCAAAGCGAGGGAAATATTTTTGAGGGGCATTAATGTAATGTGTCTTTACAGTAATAATTTTTAAAAATTTTTTATTAGTGAATATTTGTAGTACATAATGATCACATGGCTCACAATAATTGTTTTAAAATTTACACATTCATCCTATGTTTTGATCACACTTTGTACCTGCTTGTGACATGTGAGCACACCCAGGACATACAGACCGTTATCAGTTTAAACTGATCAGAGCTAGTTTGAAAGCTCTGAAAAATCTTTAATGCCTGAAGAGACTTCCAAGGAAGGCTACAACAACTATGTCACTATTTGATCTGCCAGTATTTACTGTTGCTCTTTGGGATACAGCTTGGATCTGGTTTTTGTGGCTGGAACTGTCCTTTACCTAGAGAGGCAGTGTAGGAAGGTGGTCATGACACAGGTTGTAGAGTCTGAGTTCAGATCCCAGCTGTGTTACTCACAAGCTGCCTAACCATGGACAAGTTATTTAATAAACTTGCCGAGCCAAGAACACCTGCCAGACAGTGGTGTGATGATTAAGAAGAATAATATATTGTGATCCCTCAGACAAGATTGGTTGCGTTCTGAGTGCTATGCTTTATTCTCATTCAAAATCAGTATAGCGTGTTCTTTGAAGTCTTCTCCAACTGGGGCAGGTGGAGGGCTGTTTTTTCATTTTTCCTTCTGCTTCCCTGAAGCATCAGATTCAGTGCACTGCAGTTAAAGGTGTGTGCCTCATGCCTGTCTGTGTCAGAGGTGGACATGAGGGGCAGGGCTTGGTCATTTTAAAGTCACCTTCGTGCATCACCATAGCCAGAACAGTGGCACATGTGTTTTTGGCAGTCAGGCACTTACTGATAAGGAGGAAAAACCTCAGTAGCCAGAATACTGTATCAGGAGGTTCCTTCCTCGCACATGGGAGAGCAAGGAGTTCACCGCATTAGCTTTGACTTCTCATTTTACTTGACTTTGGTAACACCGGATATAAGGGAATAATCACGTGGCTTACCTGCCTGTTTTCTTTTTTTAAATAAAAGTACAAAAACATATTAACAAACAGACACCAATTAGCATAAAAAACAGTACAATCACAACTGATCTATAGACAAGGTGACATGGTCTCAACAGTGGTTATTGCTTTATCCATTGATAGCTTCGAAGTGTAAATATATGAACCTATATACAGACATGCAAAATTGGTCAGACCATTAATCCTCTCAACAACAGAAAAACACAAAAACCAAACATCCAAAGACAGAAAACAAAACAGGCAAACAACAACAACAACAACAACAACAACAAAAAACCACCAATAGTTGCTGCTTTGCATATTGATATATTCGAAGTGTATGTTCAGGATAATACATACAGACATACAATATTGATCAAATAACCCGTCATCAATTATTCCTTAGCATTAAGTGATATAATACAATAGTAGAACCATGTTAGCCCTCCTGCATATATGTATATTCATATATACATACCTACATTTCTGTCTCTTTCTTTTCTCCTTTCCCTCGACCCATCTGTTCTTTGTTTTTCAACAGATTTCCTTCATGTCTCTTAGTTTATATTCCCACGTTCGGGTTCTTACACCAGTGATACAATGCGTTGCCTGCACATGTATCACTGATTTATTTCACTTAAGAGTATGGACTCCACTTTTGACCACTTGCCTACAAAGTTCTCAAAACTGTCTTTCTTTATAGCTGAATAATATTCCATTATATAAAAATGCCACAATTTTTTAATCCAGTCTTCTGTGGATGGGCACTTGGGTTGCTTCCACATTTTAGCTATTACAAATTGTGCTGCTATAAACATGGGTGCACATATATCAGAGTGATATGATGTTTTTAGA
>PVLD010027035.1:0-21323 GCA_004027595.1 Dinomys branickii
GGACTTTTCCACGTCTCGCCCCGGCAGCCTGGTCCGCCCTACCACATCTCCCCCGGCATCTCAGAGAAATACGCCCAGTTTAAACTTCCCAGCTGAGGTCCCGGTATTCACGCTCGCCAAGTCTGTCTCGAGCTGGTGGTGTTTATCAAAGAGGCTCGCTCCCTTGCTGCTCACCTGGTCGCCATCTTCCCCCAGTCCGGCATTTGTTTTTTTAAAGAAAAAACATGCTAACACAAAGCACCACAAGGCCATTAGTCTCACTGAATTGGATAAAAGAAACCTGCATGACAATTCACCATTCAGTGCTGGCAAAGAAGTCGAGGAGAACAGGTATCAGGGGCTGGACCTCAGCTAAAGGGCTAACCATCCTAAAGTACGTTTCCAAAAGTTTCAAAAACATAAGAAATCTTATTTCCATAGTTTTACTGGCTTTGTTTAAATAAAGAGCCATTTCTTCCACAAGCCAGGGATTCCTGTGCATCAAGGTTCACAAAGCAGCTCCCCTATTTCTTTTTTTTTTTTTTGGTACTGGGAATTGAACTCAGGACCTTGTCAGCTTGCCATGCAGGCGCTTATGCCACTGAGCTATATCCCCAGGACTTTCCCTATTTCAGCTATGAGTACTAGAGAAGGAATTGAACTGGGATGCAGAAAGCCGGGTTGGTCAAACCTGTACCCATCTCATGGCTCTCCCTGCACATGTGTGTGTGCGTGCACGCATGCAAGTACACACACACACACACACACACACACACACACCCCTGTAACATATGCATGCATGTATATAGTTTAAGAATGCACTCTACAGAGAGCAGGGGTGCTGCCATTGTCCTGTTTGGGGGTGCACTTACAGGAAAGGTGAACTCCCTCTGAAAGACCTACACTGCTCCCCAAGTACATGGCTAATCACCCACAATGTCCCGTCTCTCCTGTTGCTGATGGGAGGCAGCAGATAACCTGAGTAAAGCTCAGTCTAATCATCCTGCCTTTCAAGTCCTCTCCAAGACTTCCCATTCTTCACTGTGTTTTGCTCTCCTGGATTATGGCCCACAGACCAGCAGCATCAGAGCCACACAGAGAGCCCAGGGAAATGAAGAGTCCCACAGAGCACCAAAACTTCAGGATGGGAATGTGTGGTGGGGCCCAGGAACGCTGCTTTCAGCAAGGATCCCACATAACCCTACAGCTCACTCAAAGGACTGCTTATCAGCACATGCTTCCCAAGGTGACTGTTACACACACCCACAGACATGAGGCAGGTTGGAGAACCTCAAAATCTGTAACTCCAGGAAGAGCCCGTTCCCTTCCCCAAAGCTAACTGTTGCCTGAACTGCAACTGACATCCAGCAGATGAGGAACACTGAACGCCTCTGCCAGTGTTCAGCCCCAAACCCCTCATCTACACTCCTGAGGAGTCTGACTAGGTTTTCTCACTGCTTAGATCTTTCAGAGAGTCTTGTCTGCCCTCAGAATAAGGCCCCAGTGAGTAAGCAATTTCCTGCCTACTTCTCCCCGTCTCACTTCCACTGTCCCCTCCACTCATCCTATAGCACTTTGAGGAGTTTCCTGATGCCTGGTCCTGGGCCTTTGTACACACTGTTCCTCCTGCTTCCCTTCCAGTCCTCTTGCCTCAGCGCCTGCACATTCATTTTCCTGATGCAGGGTTGTTGTTATGTATTACTGTGAAACCTTACAGAATAACTTGCCCCTCCCCACACGAGGTCCATGCCTGCTCTGTGGGGTTTCCCTGGCACCCTGGCAGGCAGCTCACAGCACAGCTCAACAAGGATCTGTAAAATGAACAATCCTGTACCCCAACTCCATGACTGTCAGAGTGAGGCCCTTGTGCCTGTAAATCCAGTCCAAGGAGCAGGCTACCCTTGGCCACACCAGGCAGCTTTCCATGAAGACCCAGTGAGCTCGTTATCCAAGGACTTCAATGGGGTTGAAAGGACAAATGATGCAGATTTGAGGAAGAAAGGAAATGTTTTTCATGCATCTCGGCCCCAACAGGTAAATGTGAGCAGGCAGCACTGGGACAAGAGTCACCCTTGGACAGCAGAGCTGCTGAACATAGTCCTCTGCTCATGCGGCTCCTGCTCTACTGATAGAAACACTTTCATGGGATGCACAAAACCACATGGTTTTTCCTTTTCTTCAGTGTTGTTTCCTGATTTTTACCTCCTGAGAATTTGTCTTTCATGTTCCAGATTTACAGGGGCAAAATGAGACAACCTCCAAGACAGTATTCTACTGTGGTGGTTACTCTCCAGCATGAACCATCTCAGAAGGTATCTTTGATAAAGTCAAGACCTGCATCAGAAGAATGGGAAACACACAGCATGAACTAAATGCAAGCCCCACCTGGAAATGTGGGCCCACTTGAGCTTGGAAATGAAGCAGCAGGCTCAGGCAGACTTGTCTTGGTGTCCACTATGGACTTTTTCCAGGGGCACAGAATTCCACCAGAGCCTCTGAAGGTGACAATGAGATTCATACAGGTTTCTCAGTGACGAGCAGAAGGCTGGAAAACCAAATCTACCTTTAAAATGACATCTCTGTCTCTCACTGAACTTTCAAAGACTAGGCTCACGTGAAACTTCCCAGTATATGCTAAAGGCAGGGTTTCCATCTGTATTTCAGGACACTGGGGTTGGAGAGTAGCTGAAGGAGCAGACTCCCATTTGCTGCTAAAGGAAAAAATACTGCCTTATATCCCAGATCTCTTCTTCGAAGTTACCTACGTCCCTATAGCCCGTGGCAGCTTCAGACCCTCATGTTCTCCTTCGATGGCTAGCAAGAAAGGTTGAACAGCAAACTGGATGTAGTTGCTGATGACTTCTAATTTCATCAGAACAGCTTAGTGTGGTAGTTGGGGAAACTACTGACAGGAAGCGGATTTTTAAGCCAAACTGATGTAAAGGCATCTTATCCAATACTCATTCATTGACCTCCACTGAGCTTTTGTTGTGATGTTTAAGTGTCGTTGAAGGCCCCCAGTGAGGAGCCTTGATCACTCAGAAGAAAGCAACACAGGTGCCAGTGAGGCTGAAACTTAGAAAATAAGTTAGACACGCAGGCTTCTCTGTCAACCAACAGCTGGCCAGTCCCTTACCTTGGTGGCTGCCAAGCAAAGCAGCATACTCATGTCTTATGAGCAGGTGCTGAAATGTGGGTTCTCAGGGCCATGTCGATCAGACTAAATCAGGGACTTAAGGTGAAGCCCAGGCATCAGAGTTGTAACAAGTATATCCAGTCATTAAGCTGGAGGAGCACTAATCAGATCACTGGTTCCCATCTTTGGCATGCCCTGAGCATCATGAGGCAGCAAGTTAAAATGTTCTGCTTCCGAATGCTGATACCTCACACCTGCTGAACCAGAACATCCCTGATTTAGACTTTGATGGAGACCACAACTTACTCACACCACTGTGCAAACACAGGCAACAGAAAGCCCCGCCAGTGTGGAGACTTTCCACAGGATGCTGCCCTGTTTTGAAGTTCATGTTCTAATTTCTCTGGAAATTAGATCATGTTCCAATCTTAGTAACTCGCCCACAAATTTCTTCTGAGTTTAATATAAAGGAAATTTCTTTTATGTACAATAAAGCAACAACAACATTGATGAAACCAACATTATACCTGAACATTATGAATCTGAAATAAATATGTATCAAACAGTAAATATCCCCATTTCTCCCTCTCTCCCCAAACAAATTTGCTATAAGAAGCTGGAAGAACGGGTTTGGAATGGGATTTCTAAGATACTTCAGTGTTGTATGAGGGTAAAGTTTTCTCAGACAAAACTGAAATTAAGAATTGCAGAGGATATATTATGAAGAATTTGATGCCCATGCAGGTCAAGTGATAAAAAGACAACCCACTCATTTAAAATAAATCCAAGTCTCAATTCAGATTCAGATTAACTCCACCCCAGGAACGAAAAGAAATTATAGGTATTTTCTTAAAGTGCGATCAGTAATCTCAGAAATCAGGAAGAGCTGCAAATTACCAGAGGGGACAAGGATGAGTGCTGTCTTAATTCTGAAAGAGAAGACAAAGTTCACACTTGGAAATTTCAGAACACCGAATTTAACAATTTGTTTTAACATTCTCTCATTTCTTTCTTTTTTTTTTGTTTTTTGTTTTTTGTTTTTTGGTTCCAGGAATCAAACTCAGGACCTTACGCTTCCCAGGAAGGCCCTGTGCCTCTGAGCTATATCTCTGGCCCCAACAATTTGTTTCAGAAAATTCTCAGAGAATGCATTAAACGGGTGGATATCAACACCCAGGAAAGAGGAAGGTGGCTGTGGATGCTGCCGGCCATTACCCAAGAGCCTACCACAGCCAAAACTCTTCTCAGATCTGTAGGTAGTCACTGGGACGAAAGGATACGTGAGCCAGGCTGTCTCTTTATTTCAATAAGAAAATCGGTAAACATCCAATTTCTTTTTCCTGGGAATGGAATAAAGATGGAAGATGAATGACAAACACCCTCACAGAAGTTTCCATGAAGACAATGAATACGACCAGGGAACTGATTATCATTCTAACTGAGAGTTCTCTAAAAGGCTTAGACCTTGACAGTGTTCTCTTTTTCTCTTTGTAATGTCAGAAGTAAATGAAATGCTGAAGCCATGAGTACAAAAAGGCTACTGTACTGGGGCACAGAAATATGCTATTTCCAGGACCCTGTGGGGGGCACACTGTTAGCTCTCTCCTGGAGTCGGTGCTGAGGCCGCAGGTTTAGGGCTCCCTCACCGGCAGACGTCCCTTCCAGCCAGAATGAGCAGATGGGGAAAAACCGGCACCGCTATAATGGATCACACTTCCCACGTGCTGAACTGCAAGGTGGTGGGCATCTTCCCTCCTATAATACAGCAAAATTCTTTTGTGTTTGCTCTTTATATCTCACTGATGGAAAGAGGGAAGCTTTAACCAAGGCAGTGACTGTGAAGTGTACCCATAAGCACATGGAGGCTGTTAGGTACGGTCATCCATCTTTCCCAGCCTCAAATGCTCCACTGGTAAAACCTCTTGGGTGTGGATTTATTTCACTGATAACAAGATTTATCCTACTAGCCATCACTTCCATGCATCTTACCACACATTAGCCATTCTTCTAAGTACCTTTAACAACAAATCATTCAATTTCCCAGTACTGTGAACTATCATCGTTCTATTTTATATATGATGAAATAAAGGCAAAGAGGAGGTAAGTAACTTATCCAAGGTCATACAGCTAACGAATCATGGAATTTGAATTCAAACCCAAGTAGTCTGTCTTCAGAATACAGTTTTCTTCACTTCTATGTCATATTCAACTCAACCTGTCTTCACTTATGTGTATTCATGACCAAATCTAAAAGAATTTACTTCATGTGTGAATTAATCTCAGAATATACTTAGTTATGACATTAGAAGTGTGGATAAAGGCGAGGATGGTGGCACATGCCTGTAATCCCAGTCTCAGGAGGCTGAGGTAGGTTTGCTGTGAGTTCCAGGCCAGCCTGGTCTACAGTGAGTTCAAGATCAGCCTGAACTACATAGTGAGACCCTGTCTCAAAAAAAACAAAAACAAAGAAGAAAATTAAAGAATCATGGATAGACCCTTTACTATGAGATCACAAGAGTTTTTCATATCTACGCCCCCCCATCTAGGGAAATCACAGGAGACAAGAACACTATTTATGGTGCATATAACTGGTGAGAAAGCAAAACAAATCTGTAAGCATCCTTTAAATACAGAAGGAAATACAGAAATATGCTAATATGCTCAGAGTAAGGGTAAATGAAAATTAATCACTAGGTACCTATTCTTGTTAATGGGAGATGTGTAAAATACAGAGCTATTCTAATGTGCTTACTTGATTATTTCAGTTACTGAATATGTAAAATATTTATGAAAGGCATGTGCAAGTTCACTTACAACCTCAATATTATTTTCCTACAAGATCTGGGGCTGCCTACTACAAATCCTTAAGTCTATAGGGATTTCAGGGGCCAGGCCTCTCAGGTAGGAAAGAAATTCCATACTCCATGATGCTGGCCCAGCACAGTACTGTACAGTATGGCCAGGGCACAGCATAGACCGGCAGGGATGAATGGGTGGCTTTGACAGGATGGAATTCATCAGATTACAGTGATGCCTTTCAGGCCATTGGAACAGCATCCAGGGCTATGACACACACTCAGTGAGCACAGAACATCGTGTTTGCAGTATGTCCCTTCTCTGCCCCTCAACACTAATGTCCTCCTATGCCTGCAGGTATGCTTATCCCTACCATCCCTTCCCTGCAAACAGTGTGTACCTCTCCACATCTCCAGCCCATTATCACACAGTTAAAAGAGCAGAGCTGCCCAAATTATTACCTTTTGGCTTGCTCTCCTCTCACTCCTTTGATCTCTACTTGTGTTTTGCTCACTTCTTTGATCTCTATCATATGTCCCCACGTTCAAGGAAAACAACCACTCCACCTACAGTGCACTCTTAGGTGCTGCATTCTTTCTTGGTGGGATCCATTGTTTATTCACTTACTCCAGCTATTCAACTAGCAGAAGATGAGCACTGGGCTTCCCAGACACTGTCCTAGAACTACAGAGATGACCATCTATAGGCAGCATCTGTACCTAAAGGGCTTGCAAAGCCTCCAAAGCACAAGCAAGGAAGAAGCCCAAGGAAGTGGCTTTTCTGGCATGAGTGCCTGAGGGAGAGGGAGTTGTGAGAAGCCTTTAAATGGTCTGATGCAAAAGAGCAGTCAGTTTCCCCCTTTTAAATGTTCATCTGTAAGTTATCACACAAGTGCAAGAAATATGAAGGTGACCCTCAACAGGAGCCAACCTGAGCCCCAGTCAGCTTGTGGAGCCTGGGTGAGCTACCCCCACCCCTTTCCCACAAACATGGGAGCCAAGCTGAGCCCCAGACAGCTTCAGGAGCTTTGGTGATCACATACCCACCCATCCCCCACTGGCATGCAGGGTATGCTGAGCCCTGGACAGCCTGAGGAGCCTTGGTGACTGCACCCTGGCACCCCCTTGTGGGAGTCAAGTTAAGCCCTGTACAGCTTTGGGAACCTCAGAGTGCCATCCCCACCCTTCCCGCACTGGTGAGGAAGCTAAGCTGAGCCCTGGAAAGCTTTGGGTTCCTTCATGACTGCGCTCTGCCCCCCCCCATACCAATGTGGGAGCCATGCTGAGCACTGGAGTGCTTTGAAAGCCTCATTCCACCACTCCCACACTATTGTGGAAGTGAGGCTGAGCCCCAGGGCATCTCTGGATCTTCAAAAATGACAAAACAAAGGAGCAAAATGCAATCTCAGACTTCCACCCCACTCAGAACAAGTCCAGAAGACACTGACATAGAAGAACTTGGAAGTAGCACACCTGAGATTTCTGAAATGATAGCAACTGCAATAAAAAACCCAACTCCATCAGGCCATACAAGAAATCAGATCAGATACAATCTCTCAGGTTAAAAAAAAGAAATGACAACAATAATGAAAGAATTGCTCAGCATATCTAAGGAAGACATAGATAAAAAAAATAGAGGAGCACAGTAAAATGATGGGAACCTTGAATGAACAATATAGGAAAGTATTAGGATGCATGAAACAGATTCAGACAGATATCCAGGAAATTAAAAATTCCATTGAAATCTGGCAAAACCTCTTGAACAAAGCTGAAGATAGACTCTCAGCCTTGAAGACAGTATTGCACCTAATGATTGTGAAAGAAAGGATCTCTTAAAAATAACAAGGAACCAGGAAATAACAATTCAACAAATGCAAGATGATTCAAAGAAAATTAATGTAAAATTATTAGGTGTCAAGGAAACAGCAGGAATCAACACAAATGACATAAAACAGACTTTGCAGAAGTAATAGCAGAAAATATCCCTGGCAAGGAAAAAGAATATGAGATATATATAAGTGAGGCATTATAGAACTCTAATTAGGCATAACCAAAATAAATCTACTACCAGACATATAATAATCAAGATCCCAGAAATTCAGTAAAAAATAGCCTATTAAAAGCTGTTAGATAAAAGAAACAGATCATCTATAAAGGAAAGCCCATCAGAATCATGGTAGATTTCTCAACACAAACCATCAAGAAGATCAGTGGAACAGACTAGAAAATGTAGACACAACTACAAACACACTCAGCCACCTCATCTTTGACAAAGGGACCAAACATGTTCACTGAAAGAAAGATAGCTTATTTAATAAATGGTGCTAGAAAAACTGTCTTTCCACATGCTAAAGATTAAAACTAGACTCATGTATATCAACATGCACTAAACTAAAGTTAAAATGGATCTGAGATCTAAATATTAAAACAGAAACACTAAATCTACTGGAAGAGTAAGTAGGTAGAAATCTAGAAGACATAGGGGTAAGCAGGGAGTTCATGAATAAAAACCGAACTGCACAGGGAAATACATCAAAGAATCAACAACTGGGATCTCACCTTACTGAAAAGCTTTTGCACATCAAAAGAAATCACCAACAGAGTAAAAGGAAAACCCACAAGTTGGGAAAAAATTTAGCCAACTGTCCCTCAGGCAAAGTACTTCTCTCTAGAACACAGAAAGAATTAAAAAAAATCAGGCCCCCCAAATTTAAAGACCCAATAAAAAATGGGCACTGAGATGAACACATCCTTCCCTGATGAAGAAATACAAAAGGCAAATAAGTACATGAAAAACTGTTCAACATCATCGGTCATTCAAGAAATGCAAATTAAGACAACACTGAGATTCCATCTCACCCCAGAAAAAATGGCTATCATCAAGAAATCAACCAATAACAAATGCTGGAGTGGCTGTGCTGAAAAAGGAACACTTCTTCATTGCTGGTGGGAGTGTAGACTGGTGAAATCACTGTGGAAATCAGTGTGGAGATTCCTCACAAAACTAGGATGAGAGGTCTCACACTTAATATAGCTATTCCCTATGTGAGTATATTCGCCGAAGAATTAAAAACATCATATCACAGCAATATATGTGCACCCATGTTCATAGCAGCACAATTTGTCATAGCTCAATCTTGGAAGCAATCCAAATGCCAATCAACTGAGGAATGGAGAAAGAAGATGTGGTATTTGTATACAATGGAGTATTACTCAACTATGAAAAAGATAAACTCAAGGCTTTTGTGGGTAAATGGATGCAATTAGGGACCATACTCATAAGTGAAAGAAATCAGACCCAGACGTGTAAACATTGTATTGTCTCCCTAGTGCAAGAACCTGAAAAAGTAAATAAAATCAAAAGAGTACAGTAGATACTGTGAAAGGGAAAGAAATTTCTCAAAGGGAAGGAACAACTGGGATCAAGGAAAGGAGAAAAAGAAAAGAAAGCAGGAAGGGAAAATATATATACATATGTATATAGGAGTGTTGGGGATAGTTGTACTGCTGATAACTATTGGTTTATTGAAAGGAACAGTTAAGCTTAAATTTTTTGATCAATTTTGTATGCTTATATCTGGTAATATGAACAACTAATTTGAAGACAACAACATGCAATAGAACAACTATTGGTGAATTCCTACCTTTTTGTTTAGTGAAGCTCTGTGTCAGTTATCATTTTTTATTATTTTTTATTTTCTTCAATTTTTTATCAATCTTGTATTCTTACATCTGGTAATCTGAGCAACTTTGCTGAATATAACAATACATAATATAACAATGACTGTTAATGCCTATCATTTTGCTTTGAAACCCAGTATCCTTTTTATTGTTTTTGTCTGTCTTTGTTATTTTGTTATTGATTTTTTAATTCTCTTTAAAAGAAAAAGGAGATATGAAGGTATATGGCAATGTTCTGTAATTTCTGTTCTTTTTTTTTGTCAATCTAAAATTGCTTTAAAAATAAAAGTCTATTATGAAAATTCACTGTCTGAAAGCGAAAAAGAAGTTCGTACAGACTACATTTTGACTGTGGGCAATAGTTGCTGTAGCGATTTAGGGCAGAAATTGTACACTTGATTGACTTTGGGATCTGCCCAGGGGATTGGTAGAACACACTCTCTACATATGTCTGGTGGGTCATGGATGCATTGCTGCAGGGTCTGCATCTGGTCCTCTGCCCCTTCCTCTCCGGTACTGCTCTCCTGTTCTTCCTGGCCATCATGGACCAAGCAGCTTTGCTCACCACACCTTACTGCCCTGAGGTCCTAACATCAGCCAACCCTGGACTAAATCTCCTGAAACCATGAGCCAAAGTAAACCTGTCCTCTGTTAATTTTCGGTGTCATGCATTGTGTCCCAGGGAGAGTCTAACCCATAGAGTTGGTGTAACTCAGAGGTGGAAGGTTGATGAGAAGCTCTAAAATGCACGGGTCACCTGAATTGACAGTTCAGGTCCAATGTCACAGAAAGTTTCCTCCAGGTATCACCTGCCTTTCCATAGATACTCATGCTGCCAAACATGATGAAGTCTTTCTAGAAAATCAATATGTAACTCAGATGTAACTCAGTTTCCAAAGAACAGAAAATGACACTACAGGATGCTGGGACATTCTGGTATACAAACAATCTGATTTTATCATCAAATAAGTTATAAGGACAAAGTAAAACACAGAGAGGAAGATTCTGAATTAAGAGAAGGTAAAGAAATACATCAACTGATAATAGTGTATGGCTCTTGTTTGGGTTTAAGCAGAAAACTGAACCAAAAAAAATAGAAAACTGAGAAGGAAATTTATATGAAAACTATATATATGATAACGTTAAAGAATTAATGGTAGGTTTTTAAAGATATGATAATGTATTCATGATCATGTTTCTTCAAGAGGCCTTTTTCAAAATACATATTTAAATATTTACATTTGACATGATCATCTGTCCTGACTATATTCCCAATCATCCTTGGGACAGTGTGAAACAAGGCAGCTCACACCTTGATGGCTGCTGAGGTACAAAGGGACTCATTACACTCCTCTATTTACATTTTACAGTAAGCAGAATTTTATCAATCTCTACCATACAGCTTTTGAAAAGGATGTAGGATTTTTATAATGATTGTTCAACTCTAAACCTCCTGAAAATCATGGGTTGATACACTTAAACCCAGTAAATTTCATAGTATGTAAATTATATTTAAAGAGAGCTATCTTTTTATTTTTTATTATTTTATTTTATTTTATTTTTTTTGGCGGTACTGGGGATTGAACTCAGGACCCTGCGCGAGAGCTATCTTTTTAAAGAATGCAAAATAAGAGGTTTCTGTATTAAAATTTAAAATAATTAAATGTAGTAAAATGAAGGGACTAGTTGGGAGGGCTTTATCAGAGGTCATCTGAAAGGTGATCATAGCTTGAACTTGGAGAATGCAGTAGACATGGGGAGAAATCAACTTAAGAAATGTTAATGACATAGGCTCTACAGGACCTGGTAGACCAGGGAGGGAGAGATGGGAGTATCACCCCCAATGTTGGGCTTACACTAAGAGGAAAGCTGCGTCCATGCTCGGGGATGGGAGCAGAGAGAAGCAGAGCTGGAAGAAAGGGTCCTCACTGTCTTATGGAACCTGAAACTAAGGCAGGAGGTAGCCAAGGAAATGTCTGGAGAAAGAAAGGAGAGTGGCACCTTGGAGCCCCACTTGCAGGGACTAGACCCACCTCTGAGTTACATATTAGCCCAGAACCACAATGGAAAAAGTAACCAGGTAGCTTAGCTTATACACATAAGTCTCCAGGCATGAGCTCAGTGGTCTTCTGCAACCCTTGACTAACTCCAGTTTAAATTCCATATCATTGACTAGGCTGATTCCCCACCCTGCTCCCATGGACATTGGACATCATGACAATCCTCCAAGGCCATAAAAGGTCAAAATTCCACTGCCTGACAGAGGGGCTGAGTGAACCTGCTCATTGGCAGGAGTCAAGACTCAGACCAACCCTTCAATCCCACCTCAAACTCTAACACCTAAAACCTTTCGCACTAAGCCCCGTTGGGGCTCTGAGCTCTTCTCACTGGCCGGCTCCTACCCTGTAGAGTAGACCTTCAGCTTCAAATAAATCTTTGATCCTGCTGCTTCTTTTGGGTGTCCTGCTCAGTTCTTTGATCAGGGCATCAAGAACATGGACAAGACCTCTGACCCAGTAACAGAAGCAGGTGGACAGGAGCCCTTGCAGCTGAAGCTCAAGGAGAGGGCTGAGCCCCACTGAATTCTAACTGCAAGTTTTAGGTTTTTCATTCTTTCTGGTAATTTGACCTTAGTTTTTAGCCAGTATTCCCAGGCTATGACACTGGGTAGTCCAGAAACCTGACCCAAAATGGGAACAAAAGATTTTCCAAATTTTTGAGCCACTCATTTTTAAAAATATTACTTACAAAAAGGAGATCATTATATTTTTAATCTGAGACAGTCTTCAAAGGCAAGTTTGACCCGGTTAGACTTACTGTGAAGACTGATATCTTTGATTTCCTTCTTAGTCTTGTTTCTAAGCTTGTTCGTGTTACCTTAGTCATTTTGTTCGTTTGTGAGCACTGCTAGGTGAGTCATTCATTGGTATAGTTTGATGCTGCTGTGCTTTGGTTATAGTGCATTATCAATACTTTCCTTGATTTAACCTTTTCCTCGGGGTATGAGATAGTATGTATCTTTCCATCTCCTATGACAGTACCTTAAGAAGTGGTGTTAGAAGGAAATGATGCACTTTCCTGTGTGTATGTGTGTGTCTCTGTGTGTGAGGGACAGAGAAAGAGAAAGGAAGAGAGGGCGGGAGGAAGGGAGAGACCCTTTCCAAGGGAGGGAGGAAGGGAGAGAGAGAGAGATAGAACACAGTATAAGGAAGAGGAATTGTAAATACATTCTGTTCTTTTTCTGGCAGACAGTATAAACACAGGCAAATTAAATATGTAGTAAACCAAAAATTGAATGAGTTTCCTAAACTCGGACCTATTTTTCTTATGTTTAATGCCATGTCCAGGTACCAGCATTTGGGTTCTGCCTGTCTCAATGTGCAAAGTTCATAAGAGCATATTCTTTAAGGCTGGGGTGCAGGTTAGTATTTTTGGGAGAAGTAGCAGAGAGTATACTGAGGACTCCCCTTTGAATAGATTTTGAATCTGAAACCCCTCAGAGGAGCTCAGACTAAACTGGGCGTCACGTGCCTCTGCTTAATGTGCAGTTTCTGCCATATTTTTAGCATCAGCAGTTCCTGGTTCCCAGCCCTTCTCTACACAACCTCTTAGGGTTGAGGTTGTATTGCAAAACTGATTTCCTGTACTCCCTCCCTCTTGCTGAGCTTCTCTTCCCCTCACCAATTTCATCCAAATAATGTGCAGATTTCATCTGGCTTCGTTTATTCTCCCTGGTGCTATTTCCAGGCCCTTCCCAATTGCTGTAAGTCCTTCAACCCTGAGTGAATTCTTGGGGTTTTCTTTTCAATTAAATGCTTCCAGGAACAAAATTTCAGAAAATGGGTTCAGCCTAGCTGACTCAGATCTGAAAGTCGTTCCAAAAGACATTTCACTGGGAAAAATATTACTGGGGTAAAACTTCCAGCGCTGTTCCGGCCAGCAGTTTGCATTTGGCTTTCATTTTTCAGATCTGCAGCAATGTAAAAACACTAGCACAGCAGTCATCATCTTTTCTAAAGTGGGCCCGGCTCTCTAGAATGTGCTTGCCCTTCTCACACAAAGGAGTTTCAAGGTATGGGGTAAACTTGAGTTTTTGTGCCCTGTCCAACAGAGAGTGCAGAGTCCTTGTTATATTCTGGCTTGAAAGTTTTTCCTTTGGTGGAAATTTTTACTCATCTTCCACTGAGAGCAGTAGGAGTTTAAGTGAGTTCTGTGGAGTGCTCTGAATCAAGTCTGCATGTGAACTTAGGATATACTTTTGTTCTAGTGCTACCTGTGGAGCCACCACACGAGTTTCTAATCAGTTCTGAGGCACGGCCGTCATTCCTGGTCCTTGAGACCCACAGTGTGGTCCATAGGACAGCAGCAGCAATAACTCCTATAAACTTATTAGCAATGCAGAACCTCAGGCCTCACTTCAGCCCTCCAGGGCCGGAATCTGTATTTTATCAAGATCCTCAGATGGTTCTCATATTCTCAAAACTCTGGGAAGCACTGAAAAAAATCCAAAGGTGTGGAAAGGGAGCTGGCCAGGGTAGGTCCCCAAAGCAGGAGCAAACTATGAGGCAAGTCTGGACCCCTCCTGGGTAGAAGAAGGTGTGGAGGTGGCAATAGAAAAGGTTTTGTGGGGGAGAAGAATAGTGAGGGCCCTGCGTGCATGTGTGTATGCATATTCTAATCTCTACATTCCGGAACCACTTTGGAGGGTATGCATTTTCAACTCTGCATAAAGCATAAAATTGAGGTTCACAGTCTTTCAGTTTACTCAACAATCACTCAAGAAGTTAAGGCTTTGCATGACTCAGAGCTAGATTTAGCCAACTCCAAAGCAGTCTCACAAAGAAAGAATTGCTCCTATTCTGCTAGCTTCCCATGACCTAAGGCAGTCACGTTAACAGTTGGTAAATCAATCCCTTTGTTTTCTAACAGGTAAACTTATTACAGAGTCTAAAATGAAGACAAACCCTGTTTTTAAAGAAAACACTATACAGTACATGCCCAATATAAGTTGAGGGTTTTTTTTTTTAATAACAAACCTCCAAAAAATTCCTTTTAAAATCAAGTATTCACAGATCTCTGATATTAAGGCGTTTTCTAAATTATCTTATTCTGAACATCAAGTTACTACATAAGTAAGACCCATTAATCAGAACATGCTTGTTATACCAGCTGGGAGTGGTCGCCTAATGAAATCAGTAACAAAGAAGGAACATAAGAAAGTTCTAACAATTTTCTGCAGCCAAAGTTCACATTTAATAAATGTAAAACATCCCTCTACACAAACTTCGAAAACTCACATTAAAAAGTAGAATAGCATGTTGTCACATTGTGAAACTTGTAGCTATAACTCTGTAAATGAATGGAAAATACCAGTATCTCCAGTGTTTTACAAGTGAGTGTCTGTGACATCACTCATGATTGAAGGAGTGTAAGATTTCAAACAACTTAAGGGAAACAGACGGTTTGCTGTAAAAATCATACTTATTGACTCAAAAAGTAGCCCTGATGATGTGAATGGTCAAGGACAAAGCAACATGTAAGTAGTTTGAATAAAATTATTTTATAAAAGGCGACAACAGAAAATAGTGCTACTCCTTAAAAATCATCTCATATAACATAAGACTTTAAGTTTGTAGAACTAATAAATTCAACATTAAAAACAGGATTTTGACTGTGTCATCTATATCTCTAACAAATTTTTCAAGTTCCCAAAGAATATTTTGTTCCATTTTTATACTAAATATATGGAGGCTGCGTTCCTGATGCTGAGATGGGGGCTGTGGTGGTGGTGGTGGTGTCTCCCTGACACACAGGAAATGGAAACGAACCACAGCCCAAGACAGGTATTGATGCGCAGCTGGTACTAACTCCTACAGAGATGGCTGTGGGTCATCAGGTGAGCAAAAACTCCACAGGAGATGACTCTAGGGCCCCACTGCAAAGGTGAATTGTGGAGGAAGAGGAGGAGAGGCTGGAAGCAAGACAGTGTGTGCGTGTTCTTAGGCAGGCAGGGAGAAGATGCTCACGGTTCATAGATGCCTGCAGGGTGATGAGTCCACAGGAGCACTTGGACTGAAGTAATCATTTCACCTGCTGACCCTGGGACAGAGGGTAGGAGGAAGGACAAAAAAAACGTGGTATCTCATCAGATTTACCTTCAAGGTCACCCTCCTTCTAAGATTGCTGTATTTCAACCAAAACATCAGTCCTTCTCCCGCTCATGCAAACAATCAGCTACTTGACATGGAATCATAGTACAATCACACACACAGATAGGGCTTTTGAGGGAAAATGCTTGGGAATTTCTAATTTTCTGGAAATAAACTTTGAAACTAGATGAATGGGACAGGAGAGGAGACCTGGAAATTCCCAAAAGAAAAGCCTTTGGTTAGAGTAGCTTTCTCAATCACACCCTTAGGATGCCGGTCTTGAAGGAGTAACTAAAGGAAGCCACCATTCTCTGACATTCATATATTTTCTGCAAAGAGGCATCCTCCTTTGCCACAGGACACTCTTATATCATTATGTTTAAATGTCACATTCCATTATGTTGGGCATTAAGATGTATCATACAAAGAGCTATGACACCCCTCAGCCAAGTCTTCTGTGCACATTTGGAGGTGGACAGCAAGGTCAGTGCACTGGGCTTGTAGCCAGTGAGGAGGGAGCCCTTACAGGAACAAATGGAGCTTCTTCCCCAAAAGCAAGTCCCCCCTTCCACTACATCAGCATCCTTATGAAGCACCATGGTGGTAGTTTCAGAAAAGCCATTTAATCTCTTTTTGTAGCCCTAAAGAGTTAAAAATGGATATGATCTAGTCTTAGAGCATTCTAATATTCAATCAAGAAAAAGTGAATGACAAAGGTATATGGAAGAAGTCAGCGGTCACATGCAAATTTTGAGAGGGGAGGGAAGGCACGGATAGGGAGACAAATCCTTCCAGGCCACAGCCCCAGATGCCTGCCTCTGACCAGCATCCACTTCCCAGCATCACACTCAGCTGTAACCTCCTTACTGGGCATTACTGAACTATAAAACCAGAAAGGTTCTGGCATGCCTTTATCTTACAGTCTCAGAGAGGTCACAGGTAGCGTCCAGGTCACATTCCTGGCCAGGTAGTGTCAGGTCATAGCCCAGGTCTCCCCACTTCCAGGCTGTGAGCTTCTGCTTACAACCATCCCCTGAAAAGGACACAGATCTCATCTGCCTGCCGTAAGGAGACCGCGGAAGAAAGAGGCACAGGGAAACATTTAAAACACTGAAAACTCCAGAACACTCTCTCAAGTGCGAGGTCAAATGATTTTATGTGATGACATAAGTTTAGGATCAACATCCAGTTTGGTTATAAATGAAATCTTGATTCAATCTACGAAGATATCTGTGTTGGAAAAAAGTCCTCTTAGGGCTAATGTTTCTCTGGCATGTATTTTGCCCTTTTAGTTAGTGCCGGAGTTATTAAAAACAGCTATGTCCATTGTTTATGAATATTAAAGATGATGAAAAGCCTATGAATGAGTCCCCAATTTCTCCAGAGTCCCCTCCCTCTCCTTGTCTTGAGATTGAAACTGAAAAGAAATGCATCTCCCACCATCTAGAACAGCTGCCCCTGGCATCGGCACTCACATTCATAAACTGACATGGGGGTGCCTAATGTCAACACAAGGTACGAGACAATATCCAAAAGACATTAAAATCTTGTTACATCAAATTAAAAGGCATGGAAACATCGAGCTATGTATCAGTGTGAATGATGGGGTGAGAAAGTAAGTTTCATATTCATTTTGAAATTAAAAAGTAAATTTTCTATTTTTGAATTTTAGTTCTTCAACTATGATCAAAGGATACTCCTTCATAATGAAAAGTTGTGTTGATCTCTTACTGCATTATAAATTTAGTTTAATAAGACTAACAATGAAACAGGTCTCGCTCCCTGCCTGCTCTCCTTAAGAGTATGTCATGACGAATGCTGGTCTTCCTTTTAATTCATACTGAATACTGTTTTGTTTTAATTCTAATTAATATCCAGAGGCTTAAAAATCCTCACATAGCTTGATAGTTTAACATCTGAAACACAAAGTTGTTCATCAGGATCACAGTCAGTGTCTGACTCTGTAAGGTGTTTGTGGTGGATCGAGAATATTCCCCAAAGTCTGGTGTATTCAGAGCCGATGATGGGGATTCATCCATCTGTGGGCTCATAGCTGATGTGCTGTAGGAGGTGGGGCCTACTCACTATAGGCCGGTAGGGAAGGGTGCACCTCCGTCCACAGCTCCTCCCTTTCCTCTGTGCTTCCCGGCTGCCAGGACTTGAGCACCTTTCCATTTGCAGGCCCCTCTGCCTTCATGTTCTGCCTTGGAGCAGCCAATATGGACTGAAACCAAGACCCCGAATAAACCTCTCTTCTTTTAAGTGTGGGTATCAGGTATTTTGTCCTAGCAAAGAGAAAGTGGCTAAAACAGTATGTCATGGAGAACAGAGGCAGCAGGGTGAGAAAGTGCTCCTTAGAAGTATGCATCTGACACCACAGCAGACTCCTAGTCATCTTCTATCTCACAGAGCTCCTCCCACAAAGGTTCCTCCACATTCTGGAGGCTGTTCCACTCTCCAAAAAGCAGTCTGCTCAGCATTCCAAGCTGGCTTTTCTGGACCACACCTGGGAAGCTTAGGTGGGCTTCAGAAGGACGTCTCAATACTCTGGCTCAGTGCGGGCTGTGACCAGAGGGCTGGATGCATGCCGGGGGACTCTTCTGGTGTTTGTGGCTCTGCATCCTCCAGCCATGGGGGAGGACCAGGGCTTCTGCCATCCAAGCACAGCACTGCTTATACACCAAACAAGTGGAACCAGTTAAAATTCCACTCAGGGAATGGTGGTAATTGAAGCAATTCATGGAACGACAAAGGCCCTGCCATGCTTCAAACTGAGCATTTGAATGACATTTAAAGGGTGCCAAAATGTGTAACCAATTCACTCAAAAGATATTTCCTGAATACCCAGTGCGTGCAGAACTCTGGGACGATTCCTCAGCGTGACCAAGGCAGCAATGAGAGTGGATCACGGCGCTTTACTAACCCCAGGCAGCCATGCAGATCTGCTGAGCAGAGTAGACCAGAGCAGCAAGAGGGCTGGAAATAAGGGATGGGGAGCAGGTAGAGAGCCAGGGATGATGAAAGGGGGTGAGAGAGACCATCAGGCAGAACAGAGAAAGGACAGGTGGGCAGCAGGTCCTTGGCATCAGTTAAAAGAGACAAAGACACCAAGCTTTCGGGAAAGAAAGATACAGCAGATGTAGAAATGCTCTAAGACACTAATACCGCATTTATGCTATTTTGCTGACAATAGGATGACTTTCCTGCTTTTCCCTCTTCCTACCACACCTCCAGCATCGCCATCCACAGGGCTTCCAGAAGACAGCTCGTCCCTGGAGTCTCAGCTTGCCTGTATCCATGTTCTCTACAGTGCTACTCTGAAGTCTTGTGGCTTTTTTTTTTTAATTTTTCAGGTTGGAATCTCTTCTTTTGCACACTTGTCATGCATCCTTTATGTAGCTGTGCTCATTGAAAGAAAAAAGTGAATATGTATTTAGCTTATGGCCTTTAAGACTGAAACCAAGTCACGAGCAGGAAAGAAGAAAGTTCTAGATTGAATACTTCATTTTCAAGGACATGGGTATGTACTCAAATCAAAAACTGTACGATGATGAATCATTTGGTCAAATGTTTTATGCAAATAATATGCCATATGCAAAAGTGAGAGGTGGGAAATGACTACCCAGAAGGAGCTCATAATCTACCATACAGAACAAGACCCCAGGAGTAGGAGTGAGAGCCCAAACGGAGGTCAGGCTTGGACAAGGATATGGTTTATGTCTAGATGTCTGCTGAAGGCCTCATACAGTCAAAGATGGGCCTTTGTAGAGGTGGCTGTATCTAGAGTGTATGATGCTAGAATTATACATGTGGTGCTGTGATCAAGGGTGCATGACTAATACATTAGTCCACTGATTGGTTTGGCATAGTTCTAGGTGTGTATGATGGGAAGGCCCACCCTGGGCATGAGTGTGATACCCTCCCACCCCTGCCAAGAGTACGTGGCCTGTATGGAATACAAGGAACAGAAAGAGGGCTGCTGTCATCGATGCTGCTTCTGCTGCTGCTTCACTGCCTTGCTGCTTTCTGCCTGCCAAAAACTGTTTCTCCTCTGTGTTGCCCTTCTGCTGTGCCACCCCGGCTTGGGGCCAGCTGACCATGCACTGAAACTCTACAGACTGTGAGCCAAAATAATAAACCTTTTCTCATTTAACTTTGGGTGTTGCATATTTTGTTTCAGCAACAAAAAGAGTAACTAAGTCACAGGGATACCACTCACTCACTCACAGGAGGAGGGCTGCAGAGACAGACTGGTTGCATGCAGAGATGAGCCATGTCTAAGGGACAGGCAGCAGAGAGACTGGAAGGATGATGTCATGCTTGTCCCAGGGAAGTGCCCAGGTTCAGCCCTCAACACAAAGGAGCTTCTGGAAGAGAGGAGATGCTAGAGCAAGAAAAGTCTTGGAATAATTAACTTTGGGAGCTTCCAATGTTGACTCATGCTTCTCCTTGTTAAGATATTTGGATCTAGACTGGAGGAGTAAAGGTTGGAAAAAGACCCAGGATTTCAGCAAACTCTGCCATGTTCCACTGTACAATAACACTCTAGGGGTAAACGGCAAGCAAAGCATTTTTCAGAGTTTTTAAAACACATCCTACTATATTAATAGGGGACTGTACACTTCCTTCACACATCAGCTTCAGTGCACCTTTAGCCGCCAGCAGAGCAATGAGGAGGAAGATCAATCGGCAGAAGATACACAAATGACTCGTAAATGTAAAATAATACTTGTTCAGGAGCCAGATCTCAGTGAAAGCACAATTCCTGGAGAGGAAACAGTTTTGATATAGGGAGATCTACACCTATATAGTTCTGAGTGGGGTAGAAATTAACAGATCTCTTATTTGAAGAAATTTGATTATGCACACATATAACTTAAAATGTTTGTATTCTTTTTTTTTTTTTTTTTGGCAGTACTGGGGATCGAACTCAGGACCCTGCGCTTGCTAGGCAGGCGCTTATTCCACTGAGCTGTATCCCCAGCCCCAATATGTTTGTATTCTTAACTCACTAACTAGACCTGTGTGGATTTAAATTAAGGAATTCATAAGAAAAGCAAGGAAATATATTAATTTTCAAAGACATTTGCCACAATATTCCTAACAATGCAAACTAAGAACACTAATATTAAATATCAGACATGACTAAATTGGGGTATGTTGATGGACTGTTTCAAAGCTATTAAGGTTATTTTCAATAATTTTAATGAGACTTCCAGGAAGATGGCGACCGGGTAGGCAGCAGAGAGAGAACCTCCCAGGGGATTACCACCCAAACAATGAAATATAGCAATATGAAGACAGAAATGAGGACTTCCGGGAAGAAGACGACCAGCCGAGAGAGCGAGTGCGGAGGGAAGAACGGCTTCAGCTCCTGAACCCGACAGAGAACGTGCTACTGGGACAAACTGCGCCAAACCGGGCAGCGCTCCGGGATGCCGCTCAGAACCCCACCCCCGCAGCCAGCACTGCGCAAACTGGAGCAACAGCGACCGGCTGGCAGGATTTCTTTTTTAGTACTACATTTTTTTTTTTTTTTGGCAGTACTGGGGATCGAACTCAGGACCCTGCACTTGCTAGGCA
>PVLD010027036.1:0-21333 GCA_004027595.1 Dinomys branickii
GAAGAGGAATAGCTGGTTTGAATGGAACCTCTAGACCTAGTTTGCTGAGAAATCTCCAAACGGCTCTCCACAGTGGTTGCACCAGTTTGCATTCCCACCAGCAGTGTAATAGAGTCCCTGTTTCTCCACAACCTCGCCAGCATCTGTTATTGGATGACTTTTTCATACTGGCCAGTCTTACTGGGGTGAGGTGAAATCTCGATGTTGTTTTCACATGCATTTCTCGAACGACTAAGGATGTGGAACATTTTCTTATATATTTATTTAGAAGGTCAATTTCTAATGAAATTGATATATATTTTTTTTTTTGTGGTACTGGGGATCGAACTCAGGACCCTGTGCTTGCTAGGCAAGTACTTATTCCACTGAGCTGTATCCCCAGCCCCTCTTATATATTTATTTGCCATTTGTATTTCTTTATCTGAGAAGTGTGTATTCATCTCAGTTGCCCATTTCTGGATTGGGTCTTTGAATTTGGACAGGTACATGTTTTTTAATTCTTTGTATGTTCTAGATAGAAGACCTTTGTCTGAGGGACAGCCAGCTAGGATTGTTTTCATTTCTAATTGCACTGATTGGTGCCTTTTTTCCTAGCTAAGATTGGCTATGGGTTTGTCTATTTTTTTTTTTTCAACCAACCAGCTCATTGATTCATTCATTACTTGTATTTTTAAAGTCTCCATCTCATTGTTTTTTTTTTTCCTGATCTTTTAAATTTCCTTCTTTGTACAACTCTGGATTTAGGTTGTTCTTGTTTTTCTAGGACCTTGTGATGCATAATTAGGTTATTTATTTGGGTTCTGTTTTTCTAATGTGGGCATTCACAGCTATGAACTCACCTCATAGGATGGCTTTCACTGTGGTGCATAAGTTCATTTTACTGGCATTATCATTTATTTATTCTTTAAAATTAATTTCATGGTTACACTTTTGAGATATATAATGATCATGTTCATCATAGAAAATTTGTACCTGTACAGAATATATCTTCCTTCTTTTGTCCCCATTCCCCTCTCCCCACTTCAATCCCTCTTCCCCTTCTTATTTATAAAAGTTTTGTTTCCAGTTTTTCATCTATTTTTTCTTGTCTTTTCCTTCATTTCCTCCTCTTCTTTCCTTAACCTGTTCCTATTTGAATGTCTTTTTCCTGCTTCCCAATATATTTCATCCATTTGGGTCCTTACCTGCACTTTTGGTTTCTCACACAAGAGAAGCAATGTGCTATTTTAAACATGTGTTTTCAATTTATTTCACTTAAAAGTGTGGTTTCAAAGTGCATTCATTTGCCTAAAAAGTCTCAAGTTTATCTTTCTTTATAGCAGAGTAGTACTCCATTGTATATCAATAACACATTTTCTTTATGCACTCATTGGTTGATGGGCATTTGGGGTATTTCCCTGATTTAGTTATTACAAACTATCCCACTGTAAACGTGTGTGCACATATTGCTGTGGTGTGATGCTTTTAATTCTTTTGGGAAGATACTGGGATGGGGAATAGCTGGGTCAAGTGGAACCTCTAATTTCAGTTTTATGAGGAATCTCCATCCTGATTTCCATATTGATTATGTCAATTTACACTCCCTGATGATAGCCGTTCTTTCTGGAGTGAGGTGGAACTCAGTGTTGTTTTAATTTGCATTTCTTGAATGACCAGTGATGTTGAACATTTTTTCATATATTTATTTGTTGTTTGTACTTCATCAAGTGTCTATTCATTTCAGATGCTGGATTTTGGATTGAGTCTTTAAATTTGGAGGGGTCTGATTTTTTTGAGTTCTTTATATATCCTAGATATTAGTCCTTTGAGGAATAGCTGCTAAAAAATATTTCACATCCTGTGGTTTGTTTCTTCACTCTGTTGGTGGTTTCTTTTGCTGTGCAAAGGCTTTTTAATATGATGAGATCCCATTTCATTGATTCTTTGTAATATTTCCTGTGTGATAGGGACTTTCTTCAAGAAGTGTGTACCTATGTCTTCAAGAGTTTTACCTGTTCTATCTTCCAGTAGCTTAAGCGTTTTTTTCTTTGTATTTAGATCTTTGACTTATTCCAATTTAGTGCAGAGTGAGAGATATGGGTCTAGTTTTGATCTTAGCATGTGGAAAGCCAGTTTTCCCAGCACCATTTGTTGAAGTTATCTTTCTTTTATGGAGGTGTTTGGCCTGTTTGTCAAAGATAAGTAGCTGAGTATGTTTGAGTTGTTTCTACATCTTCTAATCTATTCATTCCATTGATCAGGTCTGGTTTTTTGCCATTACCATGCTGTTTTTATTATAGTAACTTTGTAGTATAACTTCACATTGTGGATTGTGATGTCCCTGTCTTGCCTTTGATGCCCAGAATTGGCATTATCATTTCATTTTTTTTTTTTGGTACTAGGAATCGAACTCAGGACCTTGTGCTTGCTAGGCAGGCACTTGTGCCACTGAGCTAATTCTAGGAATTAGCCCCCTAATTCTAGGAATTTGCCCCCTAATTCTAGGAATTCTCTTATTTCTTCCTTAATTTTCCTCTGTGACCCATTGATTATTCATGAGTGTATTGTTTAATTTCCACACATTTGCATAATTTCTGTGGTTTCTATTGCTATTCTAGTTTCATTGCACTTTGGTCTGATAATATACATGTTAAATTTTGATTCTTTTCAAAAAATTTTGATTCTTTTACATTTACTTAAGCATGTTTTATTAGCTAGTATGTGATCTGTTTTGGAGAAAGTACCTTGTGCTGCCAAAAAGAATATATATTCTGTTGTTGGGTGGAGCATTTCATATATATCTATCAAGCCCATTTGTCCAGAGGATTGGTTCAACTCTTGTATTTCTGTTTTGATTTTTTTGTGTAGTTGATCTATTTGTGATAGTGGGACATTGAAGTTCCCCCTCCATAATTGTATTTAGCTTTATCTGATCTTTTATGTCCATCATTGTTTGTTTTATGAAGTTGGGTGCATTGTAGTTTGGTGCATATATAATGGTAATATCCTCTTGTTGAATATGTAGTTCCATTCACCAGTACAGTGTCCTCCTTTGCCTCTTTTGATCTCCTTTGGCTTAAAGTCTACTTTGTCTTGAAATAAGGAAGCTACTCTTAGGCTCCTATTATGTGGAATATTGTTTTCCATCCTTTGATTTTTAGTCTATGAATTTCTTATTGGGTTAAATGAATTTCTTCTATATAGTATATTGTTGGATTTTGTTTCTTGATGCATTCTGCTAATCTGTGACTTTTGCTTGATGAATTGAGACTATTCACAGTGATAATTATAACTGATATGTACTGACTTACTCCTGTCATTGTATTATTTTCCTTTTGCTACTTTTCTTTCTTTCCCTTCTACTTGTTTGCCCTAGCTGGTATATTCATTCTGTTAGACTTTTTGGCTTTGTTAGAGTCATGGTCTCTTTCCAGGATATCTTTGAGGGTTTTTAAATTATTATTAAGTTTATTGGTACCATTTAGATACACATAATAACCACATTCATCATAGGGAATTTGTACCTGTGCATGATTTATCTTGATTACTCTTTTTATCTAAGTAGTGGTTTGGTGATCATAAATTTCTTACCTGCTCTTTATTATGAAAATATTTTATTTTTCCATCAAGTTTGAAAGATAATTTTGCACGATCTATTAGTCTAGATTGAAAACTGTTTTTCTTTAGGGCTTCAAACACTTCAAGCTCTTCCTCAAGGTTTGTGCTAAGAAGTGTCCTGTAATTCTCATGGGTTTTCCTTCACAAGTGTTTTGTTGCTTTTCTCTAACAACTTTTAAGACTGTACTTTTAAGACTGTTAGATTTCTGGCATTTTTGTGATGCGGTGTGGAGTAGTGTGATTTTTTTTTCCAATCATGGCTATTCAGGGTCCTGTATGCCTCACTTATCTGTATGTCTGGAACATTTTTCATGTCTGGAATCTTTTCTGGTATTACTTGTTGTTGTTTTGAGACAGGCTCTCACTTTGTAGTTCAGGCTAGCCCTGAGCTCTCTATGTAGTCCAGGCTGGCCTCAAATACATGGTGATCCTCCTGCCTCAGCTTCCTGCATACTGGGATTACAGGGGTGCATCAACCATGGCCAGTCTGGTATTACTTTTGTAAACAGGATTTTTTTTTTTATACCCTTTGTGTTGTCTTGTGATTTTTCACTAATTTTAGTTACTTTTAAGTTGGTCTTTGTGTCATCTACCAGCTGTTGGATCCATTTTTTTATGTTCTTTTCATTTTTTTATGTTCTCTTGTTTTTAAGGTATATCTGTTTAACTGATCTTAACCACAGTCCTCTCTTCCAGATGTGATACTCTGTTCTCACAGTGGTTGCTTGTGCTGCCTGTACTTTCAATTGTGTTTTTAATTTCCTGGATTTTTGTTTGAAACTGATTTGTGTATTCCCATGCTTTTCCATGCTGGGCATTCATGTTTTTTGTATCTTTTTCTTTTGCTCTGCTGGATTTTTATTAGCATCTTCTCTAGACTCATGGTCATTTGTGACATTTGGGCCCTTATGTATTTGGTTAAATCTCTGAGTCTGCCAAGCTCTTATTCACTGTTGTTGCCTCCACTTGTAACCGCAGAGTCAGCCGTACCAGACACACAGGAACAAGCGCGCCCTCAGAGAAGGCAGGAAACCAGGCTTTGTCGGCCAGCTGACCCAGGGGAGCTCTGCACTCTGAAATCTGGATCCTGAGTAGCACAGAGGGGGAGGTTTTATACCCTAGTTTAAGTTGAGTTGGGCTAGGGTCAAGCAAAGTGAAATTTTAAAGAACCAGAAATTTGCAGTTGTTATGTTCTGAGGTTAGGGTTTTTTTTTTACAGAAACAGAAGCTAATTAGAGTATTTTGTGGTTACATATATTGTGGTTACATATATTGTGGTTACAAGACAAGCACAGAACATTACCTGTTGGGAACCGCTGTGGGGCCTTGCATCCTGAGGCAGGAAGTAGAAGCAGGTTAAAATGGGTTTGGGGGTTTCATGTTTTGAATTCCTTATTATACTGACATCCTTTCAGATATTTTGCTGTTTAGCTTTTAATTTTCTCCCACTTGATGACCCTTGGATCAGCTTTGGGGGAGTTGGTAGTTTTTAAGAGGCAATTTTTTGACCTTGTTTTCTCATTTGTATTTCTTTGTTTTCTGTGCTGGGATTTGCTGGTTGATTATACTGCATAGCTTTGTTGCAGAGAAGTCCTCTGGGCATGGCTAACCATTGGCCTTTGCTTCTGCCCCAGCCAGGATCCAGCTATCACTGTTTATTCAGGAGGGGTGGTTGCAGCTTATTTGGCCCAGTACCCAGTTCTTTGTGGATGGGCAGCAGTGTTGTTTATGACCTTGAGCTTTCCAAATATTGGCATGAAGTGAACACTTAACAACTATGTCACCTTGGCTATAGTAGTAAACTCAGCAACAATAATAGCGTCAGGTATAAAGTGGAGACTCACAAAGAACCACTCATGAACTACCATTAGCCAAAGCAAAGAAATGTAGGATTTTAATATAGACATTTAGGCAATCAATGTACTGCAGTGAATCAGGCCATTGGCCTCTGCTGGATGTAGGCAGTGCTTTGTGAGCTCAAGCAGATCATTAGACTCAGTGCCATCACCTTCAGATCCAGCCCCCTCTAATGCTTTCATCCCCCAAGGGTAGTGCTCCAGGCTTGGGGTGACACTCTCCTCCGGGGTGTGGGTCTTGTCCTCAGTCAGTTCAGTTGTTTGGCTGTCAGCTCTGTCTCCCTGTGCTGAGGAGAACCAAGGTGTGGAGCTGATCAAGAGTCGGGAGTGGGCCCTCTGCTCCTTCCTGTGTGGTGGGGGCTGCAGTGACAGGTTGGGTGGGAGTGGGCAGGTGTGGTGGGCTGCCCTGCTCTGCCTGCATGGTGTGACAGAGCCACATTCAGCATGAGGACTTGCTATGTATACATATACATTCTGGAACTTTTTACTTTTGCTTACCCCCTCTCTGTTTCCTCTCTGATACTAGAGCCCCTTCCTATCTGCAGGACATCTACCTCCCAGTTTCCTGTTGTCAGTTATTTGACTCTTTAAATTATTTATACTTTGGATTTTTCTTTTTTTTTATTTTAAAAGAAAAAAACCCCAAAAGAAGATTTCAAAACAAGATGATAGCCAGGCATGGTGACACATGCCTGTAATCCTAGCACTTGGGAAGCTGACGCAGGACATTGATTCATTGCAGTACGTTGATTGCCTAAATGTCTATATATTGTGAGTTGGAGGCCAGCCTGGGCTACAAAGTGAGCTCAAGTCCAGCCTGAACTGCATAGTGAGACCCTGTCTCAAAAAAGACAAAGAAAAAAAATTAAAAAAAAAAAACAAACCAAGATGATAGGAAGGTTACAATGGTTAATACATTGCACATTATTATCTTTAAATTAGTTATCAGAGTACAAGATATTGGCATTTAATTATATAAACAATGTTAGCGCAAACCCTTCTCCCCAGTGAACCAAGAGAAATCAGTAGCATAACCATCACAACTATCATATATGTGTGTGTGTGTGTGTATAGTTTTGTTTTTCCTTTCCTTTTGTCCATTCTCCCATCCCAATTTCTTTTTCCTTTTGAAGTTTCTTCCCATTTTACAATATATATTGTACATTTTGCATTTTTTAGGGTCTCATTTACTCTTTCAGCTTCTCACACTAGAGAGACAATATAACGTCTGCATCTGTGAGTTGGTTTATTTCACTTACGAGTATGGTCTCAAGTTGCATCCATTTACCTATAAAAGTCTTCAGTTCATCTTTCTTTATGGCTGAGTAATACTCCATTATATAAACAGACTACATCTTTTTTATCCATTCCTTGGATGATGGGGGTCTTTTATATCCTTTGTTACATTGATTCCTAGGTTTTTCATTTTTTTTTTTGGATATTGTTGTGAAAAATGTTGTTTCCCTAATTTTTCTCTAAGAGAGTTTGTTATTTGTGCACAGGAAGGCTATTGATTTTTGAGTGTTGGCTTTGTATCTAGCTATGCTACTGAGTTTTATTGTTAAATCTAAGAGTGTTTGGTGAAGTTTTTGCTGTCTTCTATGTAAAGTATCATGTCATCTGCAAATAATGACAATTTAACTTCTTCCTTTGCTATTGTTACTCCTTTTATTTCTTTCTCTTGTCCAATTTATCTGGCTAAAGTTTCCAAAACTGTGTTGAGTAAGAGCAGTGACAGTGGACATCCTTGTTTTGTTCCTGATTTTAGAGTACAAGCAAGTTTGTCATAGATGGCTTTTATCAGATTGAGACAAAGACCTTTTATTCCAATTTTCCATAGGGCTTTTATCATGAATGTGTGTTGGACTTTGTCAGACTTTTTTTTCCTGCATTTATTGAGTTGATCGTGTGGTTTTTTTCCTTGGCTCTGCTAATATGGTATATTACATTTATTGATTTGCATATGTTGAACCATCCCTACATCCTTGGGATGAATCCTATGTGATCAGGCTGTGTAATCTTGATGATTTGCTGCATTCTGTTTGCCAGTATCTTGTTGAGGATTTTTGCATGTATGTTCATTAGGGAGACTGGCCTGAAGTTCTCTCTTTTGGTTGGATTCTTCTCTGGTTTTCATATCAGGGTAATGCTTGCTACCAAGAATGAATTTGGGAGTACTGCTTCCCTTTTAATTTCATTAAACAGTTTGAGAAGTAGTGGTGTTAAGTCTTTTTAAAATATGTTGCAGAATTCAGCATTGAATTAGTCAGGACCTGGGCTTTTCTTTGTTGGTAGGTTTCAAAATCCTTGATTTTGTTGATTGATACTGGTTCATTTAGCAATTTTATATGTTCTTGACTCAGCTTTGGTTATTCATATGTATGTAGCAATATGTCAGTTTCTTCTGTGATTTCCAAGTTATTTGAATACAGTTTCTCAAAATAGGTGTTGATGACTGTGTGGATTTCTGCAGAATATGTTGTGATTTCACCCTTTATTACCAAGTGTATGGATTTGAATCTTTTCTTCTTTTTCAATAGAATCAGCTAAGGGTTTGTCAGTTTCATTTAATCATTCAAAGAATTAATCCTTTGGTCATTGATATTTTTTGTATTGTTTTCTTGTCTCCATTGCATTAGCTTCTGCTCTGATTTTTACAATTTCCTCCCTTGTTTGAGCTTTGGGTTGGCTTGCTCTTCTTTTTCTATAAGTTTGAGGTTCAGCATTAGTGTTTTTTTTTTTTTTTTTATCTCATTCTGTTTTTCTGACATGGGGATTCTCCATTGTAAACCCTCTTTGTAGAGCTGCTTTCCTCATGTCCTGTAAGCTCTGCTATGTTGTGTTGGCATTGTTGTTTACTCATAGAAACCCTCTGATGTTTTCTTCAATTTCATCTCTGATCCATTGGTTGTTCAGGAGGGTGTTATTTAACTTCCATGTATTCAAGAAGTTCTTGTGATTTCTTTTGCCATTGCTTTCCAGTTTCATTGCACTATGCTCTGATAATATGCATGGGATAATTTCAGTTCCTTTGCATTTATGTAAACATGTTCTCCATGTTACTTCGTGCTCTGCTTTAGAGAATGTCCCATGTGCATATGAGAAGAGTGTGTATTCTGATGAGGGGTGGAACACTCTGTAGACATGTACTAAGTCCATTTGTCCCGAAGCTTTGGAGAATGTCCCATGTGCATATGAGAAGAGTGTGTGTTCTGATGGGGGGTGGACCACTTTGTAGACATCTACTAAGTCCATTTGTTCAAAAGTATTGTTGATTTCTGTGTTGATATGTACGTGATAGTGGCATATCGAGGTCCCCCATTACAATTGTATTTGTGCTGGATTTTTAACATCCACTTATATTTGTTTTATGTAGTTGGTTGCATTGGCATTTGTTGCATATATATTTATGATTGTTATCTCTTCCTCTTGGATTGCTCTCCTTACAAGGATGTAGTGACCTTCCTTGTCTCTCTTAATCAGTCTTGGCTTGAAATCCACTTTGTCTGCAAATAGAATAGCTACTCCTGCTTTTTTTGGATTCTTGCATGGAATATTCTTTTCCATCCTTTGACGTTCAGTCTAAAAATTGCTTTTTTTTTTTGTTTTTTTTGAGACAGGTTAGCCCAAGCTTGTCTGAAATTAGCAATGATCCTCATGCTTCAGCCTCTGGAGTGCTGGGATTACAGGCATGTGCTACCATGCCTGGCTTGAATTGCTTTTTGATGGAAATGTGTTTCTTTTTTTTTTTCTTCCGGTACTGGGGATCGAACTCAGGACCCTGCGCTTGCTAGGCAAGCGCTTATTCCACTGAGCTATATCCCCAGCCCTTGAAATGTGTTTCTTGTATGTGGCATATTGTTGGATCTTGCTTGCTTCTTGATCTGTTCTCTCAGTGTATTTCTTTTGATTGAAGCGAGACCAGTAACATTTTTTTTTTTTTGAGACCAGTAACATTGATGATTATGACAGATATATATTGACTTTTCCTTGTTATTTTCTTGCTGTTGGTTCTCCCTTTTCCTCTCCTGTGTTAAATTGCTTCCCTTGCCTATTGGATTCATTCTGTTGGCATTTCTGTAGCTGTAGTACTTGTTTTCTCTTTCTGGAATGTCCTTCAGAACATTTTGGAGTGCTGGTTTGGTGTTCATGAATTTCTTCAGGTGTTGTTTGTCATGGTAGTATCTTGGTTCTCCATTACCTTTGAATAGTCATTTTCCAGGGTATATCAATCTTAGTTGGAGTTTGTTTTCTTTTAGTGGTTGAAAGACTTTCCTCCAAGCTCTCCTTGATTTGAGGGTTTGTGTTGAGAAGTTTACTGTGATTCTGATGGGCTTTCATTTATGTGTGATTTGTTTCTTTTCTCTAACAGCTTTTTAAAAAAATTTTATTTTAAAGACAAAAGAATGGAGATACATGAACCAGAAAAGCCATAAACAATACAGAAAATACAAAGTTATACAGAATATAGTAGGGAATTACTAACAGCTTTTATTTATTTATTTTTTATTTTATTAATTTTTTTTTTTTGCGGTACTGGGGATCGAACTCAGGACCCTGCGCTTGCTAGGCAAGCGCTTATTCCACTGAGCTATATCCCCAGCCACTAACAGCTTTTAATATTCTGTTCATATGTTGAATTTTTGGAACCTTAACTATTATATGCCTTACTGTAGATTTTTTTCAGATCATGGCTAATTGGAGTTCTATGTGCCTCACTTACTGTATGTCAAATTTTTTCACTGATTGGAAAGTTTTCTGCTATGACTTCTGTGAAAGGTTTTTTCTGTCATTTGTACTATCTCCTGCTTTTTATTTGACTCCAGTCAATCTTGTGTTATTTTTCTTTGTATCATATAGCAGGTGCTGGATTGATTTCTCATGGTCCCTTGCTGTTTTTATGAAATCTTTCTTGTCATGATCACTAACCAAAATCCTCTTTGTGTATCTTATATTTTGTCCTCACATGAGCTCATTCTGTTGAATATGCTTTCAATGGAATTTTAAATTTCCTGGATATCTGTTGGAATCTTCTCATAGATTCCATTTCTTTCCTATATGTGTGGTATGGTTTCCATCATTTTCCTAAGCTCTTCTATTTTCTTTTAATCTACTCAGAAGTCACTAAGCATGTCATTCATTATGTTCTGAGAAATTCTTTGTAGTTACCTGAGTTCTTTCTGATTTTATGTTTTCTAGAGCCTTTGCTATGTTACTTCTGCTGTTACCATGTCATAGAGTCCAGGTGGGTGGCTTTTGAATGATTCCACCTCATTGCCTCCTGGGCTTACCTTTGGTTAGCTGGAAGTCTGGGGTGTCATCTTGTTTAAGTAACATCTCATTCTCTATTTTTTTGTTTAAAATTCCTAGGTTGTTGCTTGTAAATGGCTTTTGGTGAGTAGCTTTATAGCTAGCATTAAAATCCTTAGGAAATGACTACTTGTCAGAGATCACACCCTTTAGATCCAGCCATCTCTGAAAAAGCCCCTACCTATGACTGCATGAGGCTTTGGGGGAACATCTAGACATAGGCCATAAAAAATACCTATCTTGAACTATGTAGTGGATTCCCAGTAGATAGTGGTTTATTACTACTAATATACTATTTTGAATTTGTATCTAAATTTTATAATGAATATATTTTATTAGATTGTAAATTTAAGTCAAGGACTTTATTATTTTCCATATTTTGTTAAATATGCTACCAGAAGTATCAGAAATGCTATGAATTATATTTTATGAGAATTATATTTTATTATGATCTTGTTTTCTAGGTTGAAGAATGCTTCCTCAGATGTAAAACAAATGATTAAAAATGAAACAGACTTGGATATTACTGCTGAACTTAGAAAGAAACTCCATCGGGCTAAGAAAGAAAAATTAGAAATGACAACTAAGCACAATGCAGAGGTACAATTTATTTTCCTTTCACTATTAAAAGTTGAGTTTGGATTTTTATTTTTATTTTATTTTATTTTATTTTGTGGTACTGGGGATCAAACTCAGGACCTTGAGCTTTCCAGGCAGGCACTTTTTACATTTATTTTGTATTACAAACTCCATATTTAACCTTTATCGGTTTACCATTCTTGTGCTTGAAATTATAAGAACAAAACATTTAAAATATAGTGAGATGTTATGGGACTGTTAAAGTACAACTTTAATGAATTATATTTGTAGGTTTCTTAGATTTATTTTAATTACTGAGTTTGACTTGACCAGAATAGTAATTGATAAACATTGTTGATGACTAAAACATTTATAAGTTAGACACTCTTGAAATCATAATGTAGGTTCCTTTATTGCCTCAGTCATGGAATAATCTTAAATAAGTAGATTTGAATGTAGAATTTGTGTGGGGTTGTGCATATATGTTGTTGGGAACTGACCTTAGGGAGTGCTGAGCTACACCCTAAGCCATTTTTAAATTTTATTTTGAGACGGGATCCTGCTCAGTTGCCCAGGTTATCCTCGCATTCTCAGTTCTCCTGCTTTAGCCACCCAGCCACATAGCTGGGATTACAGGTGTGTGCCATTGGGCCTGGCTTTAGAAATTTTTTTCTTGCCTTTTGTGGGGTTAGAATTCAAAGTCTTTACACTGAGGTATATCTCCAGCATCTGTTTAAAATTTTGAGACCGAGTCCTGCTGAGTCATTATATTGCCCGTGCTAGGTTTGTCCTTGCAGTCCTTCTGCTTTAGCCTCCCAGGCGCTGGGGTGTATGCCACTGTGCCCAGCTGAATTTAATAATAATACAATTTATAAACTAGCACAATTCTTTGTTTTATTATATCATTATAACTTAGTTTGGGGGATATGCATATATATATTTCATATGGATATGTACATATGACAAGGATAGTTCTCTTTTTCTCCTAATATAATTCATGAATTATAGTTTAATGTCTGTTCTGTTGTATTCTTTTCGTGTTTTTTTTTAAGTACATGTTTGCAGTACATAATGATTACATTTCTTTCTTGTGGAGTGTTGGTACATGTATGTAACATGTCTTCATTTTGTCATCCCTTCCCTCTTTATCTCTTTCTATCCATTGTGTTCTCTTTTTTTAATGCCATATTCATTCTTCGTTCCTTTTTGTGTCATGCTGAGAATCAAACCTAGCACATGCTAAGCAAGTGCTTTACCACTGAATTGTATCACTCAGCCCAAAGTCTTATTCGTTCTTAAAGTTCAGCGTATCTATCCTGGTGCAGTGGGAAAAATATTAAATTATGCAGACCATGTATTAATACCTGTTCCTTCCATTTATAAGATGTATGGTCTTTTGTTAGTTATCTGTGTATTAGGTATCAGGAAAGTACTGTCATTTTGACCTTATTAAATGATTATAGACCAATACTAAATTCAATTTGTAGTGACTCATCCAATCAGACTGTTAAAGATTACTCGTTAGATCCACTTGAATCCAATACATGTTCTCCAGGATCTTGCTAATATAAAATTAGGTAATATAAAATTAGCAAGATTAGGTTTCTTTCATTATTTCCTCCTGGACCAGATTATGCATTTCTTCTCCTACTGTAGCATAGTGAGATCTGAATCAGTCTATGGTGAGAAAATGGGAGATGGATCTTGCAAATCGTTTTTCAAGATTATGGACCAGATTATGCATTTCTTCTCCTACTGTAGCATAGTGAGATCTGAGTCAGTCTATGGTGAGAAAATGGGAGATGGATCTTGCAAATAATTTTTCAAGGCAGCTATTTCTGCTGTGGCCATTGCTAAACTGTTAAGAATAGAAGCCTAGATTTTATATCCTGCTATACTGTTGAATGTGGTTAGTAGTTCCAGAAGTCTTTTGGTGGATTTTTTTTTTTTTTGGACTTAGATGTAAAGCATAATGTGGTTTATATATCAGTGATGAATCTACTGAGAAAGGAATTAAGAAATAATATCAGTTACAGCAACCTCAAGATAAATTAAATACTTAGGAATTAACCTAACCAAGGAGGTAAAAGACATGTACAACAAAAACTGTACTGTGTTGAGGAAAGAGGTTGAAGTGGGCATTAGAAAATGTAATGACATCTCCTGTTCCAAATGGGCAGAACCAATATTGTGAAGATGACCATAGTATCAAAAGTGATATATAGATTTAATACAATCTCAATCAAAATACCAACAGCATTTTTCACAGAACTAGAAAAAAAACCCTAAAATTTGTATGGAACCAGAAGAGACCCAGATAGCAAAAGCAATTCTGAGCAACAAGAATAAAACAGGAGGCATCACAGTGTTGGATTTCAAGTTATATTACAAAGTGACAGTGGTAATAATGGCGTGATACCACACAAAAACAGATATGAGGACCAGTGGATCAGAATAGAGAATGCAGAAACAACTCTAGTCATGTGGTCTTTGACAAAGGGGCAAAAACACATGCTAGAGGAAAGATAGTCTCTTTAACAATTGTACTGGGAAAATTGTCATACACATGCAGAAGATTCAATCTAGACTCATATCAATCACCATGTACTAAGATCCAATTAAAATGGATCAAAGACCTGGGCTTTAAAACAGAAAAATTGAAGCTGGTGGAATATAAAAACAGGTAAAACTCTTAAAGACATAGGCATAGGTAGAAACTTTTTGAACAAAACCCTAATTGCATAAGAAATAACATCAAATATCAACAAATTGAATTATATAGTATCACATTTAAAAAAACTTCTGTACAACAGAGGAAACAACCAATAGAGTGAAGATACAAACTACAGAATGAGAAAGAGGACTAATACCTAAAACATATAAAGAACTTAACAAAAAAGAGACCCCCCAATCTAATAAAAAATAGGCACTTGAAATGAATAGACACTTCTCAGAAGAAGTACAGTATAAATGGCCAATATATATATGAGAAAAAGTTCAACATTTCTGGCCAGGAAAGAAATGGAAATTATTACAACAGCAGTATTCCATCTTACTCCAGGAAGAATGCATATTATCAAGAAATCACATAATAAATGCTGAAGAGTCTATGGGGAGTGGGGGACCCCCTTCTACATTGATTGTGGGGTTGTAAACTAATACAAACACCATGTAACTCAGTATGATGATTCTTCAAACTAAAAGTAGAAATTTTATTTGACCCAGTTATTTCCCTTCTAAATATTGCTCGAAAGAGCTAAAGGCATCATATCATAGTGATAGTGATATATGCAGCACAACTTGTAACTAAATCTTTTTTTTTTTTTTTTTTTTTGTAACTAAATCTTAAAAGCAGCCTATGTGTCTTTTGACAGATAACTGGATAAAGAAAATGTTACACACACACACACACACACACACACACACACACAATGGAGTACTACTCAGCCATAAAAGGTAAATTTGAGTCATTTGTAGGAAAATGGATATACCTTGACACTACGTTGTTAACATTTTCACAGTGAGGCCATAATTCCTATGGTCTTGGTGCTGGGGAGCTTAAGTCACTGATGATACATGCATAACTGTTCCATCAGGCAGCTTTTTATTAATTTTATTAGTAAAGAGACTAATAGAAGTGATTAGATCCATTTGTTCTACAGGTGGTACAAGTCACTTGGTGGGACAGTCATACATGTTCCACCAGTATGTCAAATAAAATAAATCAGTCACACAAGTGAAATATATGAGATTGCTCAATAAATTTCTTATATGAGAAATCCAAAGAATAAATCATTTGAAGAACAAAATATAAAAGGTAGATAATATGAACTAGGTGGCAGATCCTCTGCAACTGGAAAGGGAACTGGAGTGAGGGACGGGAAAGAACTAGGACATGTTCTGTGCCTGCCTCACTCTGCTGCATCGTGATTATGTACGGTTCTAATAAACATGAGTGAAATAAGAGCAAGCAGGAAGAGAAGAGTAGTTATCTTCCAGGAGGGGAGGCAGCTTTTGCTAAGGATATTTCAGAAGGACTTGAGGATTCACAATTTTAGGTTCATCTAACTCCACACAATGTATAGCACATAAAATAAAAAAAAGTCTGAGATGCAGCACAGTGGGAAGGCCTTGGTTCACTCCTAGTACAAGGATGGGGAGTAATTATGAGAATAGTTCTCTGGTTTCCTGACTCTCTGAGCCAAGTTTCAAAGCCTCGAAATAATAATTTTGTTTTTGTAAATTACGCAGTATAGTGAAATTTAGTGTCTTGTCCCTTAGGTGTTATGGAAAATAACTCTGACATGATGGCCGGTGCCATCACTGCTTCATTTCAATAGGTGCTTCATTCTAAAGAGTTGTAATGTAAATAATTGTGATCTTACTATGTACTGTGGACCAAAAATTCCCCATTTTTACCTGCAAGGAGCTCTAAAATAGGTTAGCCACCTCATATGAGAGAACCACCCTGAGACCTTGTTTAGTAACAAGAGCAATATTATTGGGTATCTACTCATGAAAATAGAAACCATGCCACATCTTTCAACAATGAGGTGTTAGTAGAGACAGTTTTGGTTATATAGGTACTAGAAGATGTGAGGAGGTAAATAGGGGATGTTAAGATACCCCACGTAACAGCAACATTGGGAGCTGCCTCTGCTCCTAAGGCTGATGAAAGACAGAGCTGTTCGGGAGAGCAACAGGATGGAGGGCTATCTAGGGGACTGGCAGCCTCAGACACAGAGGGCTTGAGGTTGGTGTAGACAGGGGGAAATCCTTCGGCTTCTTTACTTCTCCTGCCCTCAGCTAACTCACAAGTGCTTCGCATTGGACAATTTATAGAGAAGCCAGTGGTCGGGGAGCCTAGAAATACAGTTCCTATAGTGGAGAGAAAAGCTTAAGAAGGATGTGGAGAGATTGGAGACCATGCGGGTAAATGACTTCCCAGATGTCAAGTGGGGGTGGAATGAATCTGCAACAAAAGCTGGAGTTAGCTTGAATTTATCATTAAGGTTGTTCTGTGACTTTTTTTAAATTTATGGATATTTATAAATTTTTGTAAGTTCTTTATATGTGAAAAAGAATATAGATTTTTGTCATACTCTGAATATTAACAGCCCATAGTGGTAATTTCTAAACGTTACCCTTCAGGAATAATTTTGTCTTTTCCTTATTTGATAATTAGACTGTTTATTTCTAACCTGATATGGTAGCTCAGTAGCCTGACATAACGTTTCTTATATTTTTCTACAGTTATCACTTTCTGTCCTTTGTCTGTATCCCAGCAGCAATAAGTAATTTTGCTTTCCTTGGAGATAGCATTAATTTGATTTTTATCTCTTCTATAAAAGTTAGCCCATGTGCCTTTTTATAGCATTTAGTCTCTTGACTCAGGGGATCTATAGTATTTGTTTTAGTATTTTATACAATATTTAACATTAGCAAGTATCTAATATTATTAGGCAATCTCTGCTTAAGTCATCTAACTTTAGAATGAGAAAGGACCTTAGAAAATAATCTAGTACTAACTGACCTGTTGCTGTCACAGTACTTCAGCGAATGTCACAAATTAGTAATAGTTTGTTAAAATCTCTAAGTTGGCATTTTTATTACTTTGAACTGTCCTAGTGATGTCATAATCAAGAGAAATAATATAGATAATATTATCAAACTCTACTTTGATGGCATTTGCTTTTTGACTATATAATTTAGGAAATAGAGAGCCGAGGAGAAATGACTTTTAAAGTGATTACTACGTGTTCTCTGTGTGTGGGGTTTTTGCTGTTGTTGTTCTTTGTGTTTTGAGACAGGATCTTACCATGTAGGGCCTTGAATTCGCTGTGTAGCCTAGAATGGCCTTGAACTCACAGTACTCCTCCTGCCTCAGCCTCCTGAGTGAGTGGTGGGATTATAGGCATATGCCACCATAGTTGCCACCAGCTATTTTTTTTCATTTTTGAGGTATGACTATTTCTTTTAAAATGTCATTTTTCTTTATTTTTGTAAAGAGTTTATAAAGGTATTTTTTGATTTTTATTTTATATTTTTAGTTCTCTTGAGATACTGTGTCAATTGGTAAAGTAGTGCTTTCTTTCAAAAATGTAAATTTGTAAGTTCTTGTAAATATCATGGAAGCAAACTTTCTAAGAAATTTAAATGTTGGAATGCATGGTCTTGTAGTCTTGGAGACATGTTTTAATACTGATTCATGAGCTGAGAAATTTGTTTATAGCTGTCAAGCTACGAGAGTCAGATGGCCAAGCTGCGGTCTGAGGTTGAAAAAGGAGAGGCACTGCGGCAAAGCCTGGAGTACGACCTGGCTGTAGCTAGACAGGAGGTGGGCCTTGGAAGACGTGCTGCTGAAGAGAGGCTCTCCGAGGCACACAGGATCCAAGAAGAACTCTATGGTAAGGCTGTTTCTGCTTCTTCCCGTTTTGGGGTACAACTGCTCTATCGTTTCGTACATTGTGTACCCTTATATGATCTGAGGGTCAGGTTTTGATGCACTGACTGACCTTTGATTGACAGACTTTCCCTTGTATCTGGCAATTATGTGAACATTTACCTACTTTACATTATTTTATCTATTTATTTTTGTGTTGCTGGAGTTTGAACCTAAGACCTTTGCATATGCTAGGCAAGTGCTCTAACACTGATCTTCCACCTCAGCCCCTTTTATTTTGTGACAGGGTCTTGCTGGGTTGCCCCTGCTGGCCTGGAAATTACAATTCTCTTGCTTCAGCCTCTTGAGTAGCTGATAGGTGAGCAACGCTGTGCCCAGATGTTAATCAGTTTAGGAGCCACTTGTTCCATGAGTAAACAGCAGAATCCTGAAAGAATGTTTGTTTTTTAAAACATATTGTAGGCCACTAGTGACATATAATCTGAATCAAACCTCTGACTTGAGAATCTGTATGTTCAAGAAATACCGTAGGTGATATTTTTAATTAACTAGGTGTAAGAACCACTACTGTTATAGCAGGACAAGGTGGTGCATGCCTGTAATCTCACCCTTTTAGCAGGGCTGAGGCAAGAGGATCTCACATTAAAGGCCAGCCTGGACAATTTAGCTTCTTAGTGAGAACCTGTCTCAAAGTAAAAAGGCTGAGATCCTGAGTGCAAAGATCCTGAGTTCATTCCCCACTGCTGAGAAATGCAAAAGCTGTTATGTCAGACTTGGACTTAAAATCTTTTTATTTAAGTATGAATAAATATATATAAAGAAGTTTACCTAGATCACTATATAATTCACAGCAGTCACCTAGATCATGGAATACAGTGTTCTCAAGTGCTCTTTTAGCCTAACTACTCTTCTATAGATTTAGATTGTAGTTCTTAACAGATGTATTTTTTTTTTTGGATACAGAGTTATATGGTATATCTTTTATCTAGCTTCTTTCAACATTATGTTTGTCAGGTTGATCCATATTGTTTTATGAATTTCGTACTGATGTTTAGTGTTATATTGTATAAATATAACCACACTTGCATTTATTCATTTATTATTGCTGAACATTTGGGTGGCACCCAGTTTTTGATGTAGAGAATAATGTTGCTAGCCAGATGTGATGGCACACCTTTATAATCCAGCTACTCGGGACATGTGAGGTGGGAGAAAGAGAAATCATGTTACCAGCGTTCTTATACATAGCAGTTTTACTTAAGAGAACACTGAATGTCAATTCAGATTTACATTTACATTTTTTCTTTCGGTGGTACTGGGGATTGAACCTAGGGCCTTCACAGTGAGCTCTACCCCGTCCCTTTTTATTTTTGTTCTTTATTTTGAAACAGGGTTTTTCTGAGTCACTAAATTGCCCAGGCTGAACGTGAACTTGCAGCTCTCCCGCCTCAGTCTCAGAGTGCTGGGATTGCAGGCAGCATCACCATTCTTGCCCTAGATTTACCTGCTATTTCAGTTACTTCTGTACTGATATTGAATATAGGTTGTTTTTAATGATGAAATGAGAAAAAGGGGTTTGTTACGTGCTTGAGGCTAAATAAGTGGTAAGTTGTAATTGTTAATAGTACTTAAGATCCTTAGTTTTGGCCAGTTGCCTTTGGCTATTGATATTGGTAAGAAAGATTTTTGATTATATAGGGGAGAAAAAATATTCTTTTCCTCATCCATTGCAAGGTTATGGATGACACTCATAACATGGATTATCAACAGAAAACAACAAATTTATTTTAAAAAGTTTTATGTGACACAGAAGGTTTTAGAAATAGAAGATTTGAAGACTCAGGAAAAGCTGTGCTTTTATACTAAATCTGATGAAAGGTGTGGATAGTTGTGGAGAAATATAATGGGACAGAAAGGGTATGATATCATGGTAATAAGTTTGGGAGAGTCCAGCAAGGTCTCTGTTTCATATCCTTCCTTGCTCCCTGTCACATAAGGGTCTTCTGGTTTATTTTCAGGGAAAATGGGTCAGAAAGTGACATTTCTAGGTTTCAGTACTTGCTTCAGGGGACTTTCAGGGTAAAAGAGAGGCAAGCAGGAGAAGGCCAGAGAGGCCACCTTGCTTTTGAGACACTGCCTATCCTTCAGCACAAAAATACTCAGTATGCCATGGGGCAGTACTTTGGGATGTAATATTTTGAGCTCTCACAGTCACCTATGATATTTAGTGACCATACAACAACTTGAGCTTAGCAATGTAAGTACTGAAGGCAGTAAACATAAAAAGTAAAAATGACTTCCATTGAAGTGTCAGGAAATTGAAGTCCAGGGAAAACGGGAAGCTGTTTACTCAGTCAAGCAATTTCAAAAGATATTTTACAGAGGACAATGACAGAATGGTCTTCAATAATATGAGAAGTGCTTAACTTGCTTCTCAGGGAAACACAAACTAAAACCGCAGGGACCATCTCTGTACTCTCCTCCGATGGCCCTAATTGAAACGGCTGTTAGTATCACATGTCGATGAAGCTCTAGAGCAACTGATGTTTTCCCAAGACTCCTGTAAGAATTTCACCACAGCTTAATTCACAGTAGCCAAAAATTGGTACTCCCCCCAATGTCCATTGATGAGAAAGTAAAGAAGTAATTTGTGTGACATTTGTACAAAGAAATACTCGGAAATAAAAATGAACCAACTAATATGTGCAATAGCATGAATGAATCTTGAAAACATTATGCTGAATAGAGGAAACCTTATACATGTGAGGATATTCTCTATGTAAAATTCCAGCAAAGGAAGAGCTAACTGGCTGGGGATATAGCTCAGTGGAATAAGTGCCTGCCTAGCAAGCGCAGCGTCCTGAGTTCGATCCCCAGTACCGCAAAAAAAAAAAAAAAAAGGAAGAGCTAACTTGGTGAAAAACGGAACAGTGGTTCAGTTGGCAGTGGGAACTGACTGGGAAAACTGAGGGACCGTTTTGGGTAGAAGGAAGTGTTCTATATTTTGATAGGGGTTTAGGTTACATGAGTGTATGTGTTTGTAAAACATGTTTCCATGGTGCTCTAAAAGTAGTGCATTTTACTATATGGAAATTTTACCTTTTAAGAAAGATAAAGCATTTGTGTCATGGTTGTTGATACACATGCTCATTTATTTAGGAGTGTAATGCACAGGTGATTGTTTCTTCTTTGACATGCATAAAGAAATATGATAGGCTAATGGGTGGGTGAATGAATGAATGAATATGGATAGATGGGTGAGTGATAAAGTAAATATAGTCAGATATTAACAGTTGTGGAGTCTAGGTTGTGTACACATGGGTGTTGATTGTGTGATTTTTTCAACTTTCTGTATTTTTGAAAAATTTGTAATAAGAATTGTGAGGTTTTCCTCTGGAGGAGGGGATCGCAGATCTGACATGGCGCAGTTGGAGGGAGACGAGATAGAGAGGGAGGAGGTTGCCGCTCCAAGCACACCCCTGGCCCACGCCCTCGTCTCGGCATTCGTAGCTTCAGCTTCGGAGACCCATTGCCCAGCTGCAAGGGGTGGGGAACGGTAATGCTGGAGCCACAAGGTCTGGACCCGCC
>PVLD010027037.1:0-21330 GCA_004027595.1 Dinomys branickii
TGATCTACAGACAAGGTGACATGATCTCAACAGTGGTTATTGCTTTATCCATTGATATCTTCAAAGTGTAAATATATGAACCCATATACAGACATGCAAAATTGGTCAGACAATTAATCCTCTCAACAACAGAAAAACACAAAAACCAAAAATCCAAAGACAGAAAACAAAACAGGCAAACAACAACAACAACAACAACGGAAAAAAAACCACCAACAGTTGCTGCTTTGCATATTGATATCTTCGAAGTGTGTGTTCAGGATAACACATACAGACATACAAGATTGATCAAATAACCCGTCATCGATTATTGCTTAGCATTAAGTGATATAATACAATAGTAGAACCATGTTACCCCTCCTGCATACATGTATATTCATATATACATACATACATTTTTGTCTCTTTCTTTTCTCCTTTCCCTCATCCCATCTGTTCTTTGTTTTTGAACAGATTTCCAAAGGACTTCATTTTTGATAAGTTGCTTTTAATTTATATATATATAGTTTTAATTACTCTGCTAAAATTCCCCATCAGTTCAGAGAGGTTGTCCATCTTTCTGTTACTAGGTCTTTCATTTATTCATCAATCATTTTTAAGTCTCTGTCAAAAGCCCCATCATCCCACAATTCCACTCATCTAACATATGGTTCTACTTTGTGTTGTATTTCTTTAGAATGTATTTCCTTCTTGTTAGTGGATATCTCTATTTTTCTGATGCAATGCCAACTCACATGTGTAGAAAAAGAAAAGAAAGTAAGATAAATAGAGCTGAGTTTGGATATTGTTTTTGCCAGCACTGCAGATTTTACCCGTGGCTGGTTGTTGTTAGCTTGTCAGAGGACGTCAGAGGGTCCTTCCCACTCTTCCTTTTCCTTCCTACATACCTTCCTTCCCCTTCCTTCCTTGCCTCTTTCTATCCTTCTTTCTTTCACTGAGCTATAATTCACATACCACACAATTTACTCATTTAAACTAATTCAATGGATTTTAGTATATTCACAGAGTTCTGCAACCATTATCAGAGTTAATTTTAGAGTATTTCATCATATTTTTTTAAAAAAAGCTGTAGGGGTCAGGGAGATAGCTCAGCAGCACAACGCCTGCCTGGCAAGTGCAGATCCTGAGCTCAATTACCAATTCATAAATAAATAAATAAATAAATAAAGTAAAATTGAAAAATGTAGTTGCCAGGGACTGAAGGGAAAGAAAAATAGGTGAAGGGTTTCTGTTTGAGAAATTTTTAAAGTTCTGGAAGTAGATCATAGTGTTGTTTGTGCAATGTTGTGAGATCAATTAATGTCACTTTAACATGGCTACAATAGTACATTTGCTGTTATATATGCTGTACTACAAATTATTTTTAAAATGCTTTTAAGAAGGAATCCTTTAGCTATCATCCTCTAATCACTCATCCCTCCTAGCTCTAAGCAAAGACTAGTCTACTTTCTGTCTGTAAAAATTTGTTCATTCTAGAAATTTCCTGTAAATTGAATCATGTAATGCCTGGCTTCTGTGCCCGGATTCTCTCCTTTAGCATATTTTCAGGGCTCATTCATGTACAGTGTATCAGTATTTTGCTCCTTTCTACGATCAAATACTATTTCACTGCCTGGACACTGTATTTTGTTTATCCATTCATCAGCTGATGGACATATGTGTTGATTCCACTTTGGGGCTATTATGAGTAATGCTGTTATAAACATCTGTGTACAAAATTTCATGTGAATGTATTTGCCATTTCTCATAGTATATGCCTAGAAGTAGAACTTCTTAGTCCAATGGTAATTGCATGCTTAACTGTTCGAAGAATGTCCAGACTGTTTTCCAAATTGTCAGCACCACTTTGTAACCCACCAGCAGTGTTTGAGGGTTCCATTTTCTCCACATCTTGGACCTCACTTACTATATGGCTTTTTGTTCCCCACAGTTTTAGTGGGTGTGAGTGGTGTCTTATTGTGGTTTTCTTATATGTCCAGTGACTGGTGGTGTTGAGCATCTTTTCATGTGCTTATTGGCCATTTGTATACCTTCTTTGGAGAAGAGTCTGTTCAGTGCCTTTGCTCATTTTTTGATGGGGTATCCTTTTGTTCTAAGAGTTTCCCCATAAGGTCAACGTGGACCCTAATCCTTGAATTTTATTCTGTCCTTGTCCAACTCTGTTTGTGACCAGAATTGTGGAAAGAAAGAAGTTTGTGAATGAAGGCACCACTGTATATTACAATACCAGGTCCTTATCAGATATATGCTTTGTAAAAATGTCATCTTCCATCCTATGGGCTGTCTTCTAAATTTCTCAACAGTGTTCTTGCAAGCACAAGAGCTTGTGATTTTTATGAAGTCTTTCTCAATGCTCAGGGTTCATCCTCAGTTTTCCATTGTCCTCGTGCACCTGTATCACAAACTAGGTCTCTCCCCCATGCTCTGCCCTTCCTGAGCAACAGACCACTGTTGACTTCTTACTCTGCTGCAAGGTCATGGTAAGTGCAGTGGATTCTCTGTTATCCAGGTCTACAAGGGTCTTGAGCAGGCCCACATTCATCTTTCTTGGTCTCCTTGGAGGCAGAGCTTATGTGTATGTTGGGGGGTACTGAGGATTGAACCTGGGGCTCTTCACTGAGCTAGATCTCCAGCTCTTTTTATTTTTTATTTTGAGATAGCATCTTCCTAAGTCACTGAGTTGCCCGGGATGGGCTCAAACTTGCAATCCTTCTTCCTCAGGCTCCTAGAGTGCTAGGATTGCAGGCATGGTCTGCCACATCTGGCCTGGAGGCAGAGCTTTGCTTAAAAAAACTTTAGATGAAATAAGTCTAACAAAGTTTCTATGAGTGTCAAAGGCATCATCAAGTGTATAGTATTCAAAACCATTAGTTATTCAGAAAGCTCTGCTCCAGCAGCATGGGCAGCCAGCTTTTACAAGTGGAACACAGGGAAGTAAAGTAAATAAGTTGCTTGACTGGCTGCAGGTAGGCATGGGTATTATTTGTGTGAGTTCTGCAGAAAGTCTCTATCAGAGGTGAGTTGACATTTTCAGTTGGTTAAACTGAGTTGGGTTTTGCTATTCTTATATAGGGACTTACGACACTGGAGCTGTGTTGGCCTGATGGTCCAAATGATTCTTTCACCAGCTTTCTCAGCATTTCTGAACCACTTCCCGTGTAGCTACCTCCTGCCTGTATCTGTACTTACTCTCGGGTGGAAAAAAAAAAGTTTCCTGCCCCTCTCCAAGTGGGATCCCACCTCTACTTGATATCAGTGCAGGATCTTTGAACAGACAATTTCTTGTCCTTCCCCAATGGCAGGAATTTTTCTTTGATTGTTTATTTCTAGCATCCCTATAATAATAGGCTATTTTTCCCCAGGTACTAGGATCAAATCCAAGACCTTGAGAATGCTAGGAAAGCACTCTACCTTGAGCTACACCCTGGCCCCACAATAGCTATTTTGGTTAACTGTAGGCCAGTATAAATGTGAGAGATTTCTTCTGCCTCCTCCAAGGATTAGCTGAGTATTGCTTGTGTTCCTCTCCCAGAGGCAGTGTACTTCCACCTGGGCCCTGGGTACAGGAGCATTTTCCACCCCTTCCCTACAGGCATAAGGGCTTTCTTTGTGGACAAGGAGAGTCAGAATAAAGGGGTAGGGCTTCTTGACTGTGAAAGTAGTGTAGCACCCTGCCCACTCTTTCTGTGGGCACTTGGAGGAGGCCATGGAGAGATGCCCTATGACCTGAGGCTTACTTATTTCCACCCTACATGCTAGTGATGTTAGAATTTTAAGAATGTATTAAGATATTATTAGATTTCTTCATGTCTGCCTATATGGGGGCTACCTTCCTTCTACTGCCAAAGGTGAAAGAATTCATGTGTCTGGTCTTGGAGGACAGTTTGGTGTTGATGTGCCAGGCTCAGGGGATTTGCCACGTGAACTCTAAGCAGAAGTCCAAGCTTGAACTGCTGAGCAGAAAAAGAACAGCGTTCCAGGAGGACTCACTCCTACCTACAGGGCTGTAGATCCGGGAGCTGCAGGCTAAGTGCCCTGTGAAACAACCATCACCAAATACCTCAGCCTCCCCAGCTGTGCAGACAGCTCTATAGACAAGCAGTAAGGGCAGAGGCTCCAGAGTTAGGTTGCCTGGGGTTGAACGCAACCCCACCCTGTACCAGTAGTGTGACCCAGGCAAGTTACTTAACCTCTTTGTGCCTCAGTTACTTCATCTGTCCAATATGGATGCTAATAAGGCCAAGCTCATAAAGAAGATGTGAAGGAAAACTTTTCCCACAATGTCTGGCACATTGCATTAGTTCTGATCTTTACTACCACTAGCTGTATTCATGGGAGCAGTGGTACAGCGCCATACTATTGCTCATGAAGGTCTCTAAGATCCCAATGGTGACTATTTAGGACACAGTGGAGTTTTAAGTCATTGTGGTAAGAGGTTCTGGGAGGCAAAGTAGTAAAGTGACTCACTTCAGGAGAAAAGTGATTGCTCTGGGACCTTTGGCCCAGGCCCTGGCTGATGCCAAACTATAACGGCCATCTGTACCATGTCAGGGAGTAGGGTGGGGAAGGAATTACTGGTCATCTTTGGAATAACAACAGACATGGTGTCTATTCATCTACATTACAAATCACAGAAATTAACAACCACAGAATGTGAGTAGTCAGTGTGCTTATGTTCACAGGACACTTTGTGAAAACGCATTCATATTGTGATCTAAATTAGCAATGACAAGGGTGTTTGGGGTGTGTGAATCAGGAATAGTTAATTCCAGTTTAACAGCAGAGTGAGATCCAAAGGGGGGAATTAGGTCAAAGTTACCCAGTGGAATCTGGTGGCCCTGAGCTGGATCCCAGTGCTCACCCTGTAAGCTCCTGGCCATGAGGAGCCTGCCTCCCAGCATTTCGGCAACAGCTGAGACTTTCCACGGTCAGAGGGTGGGTAGTGGTTGGCCCGGCAGACAGGCATGGGGAGTCCCAATGGCGCAAGAGGGCCTTGCTCCCTATCCTGGCACCATACATGGGCACCCCTGGTGGGGAGAGGGTATCTTCCATTGCTACTTCCTGACTGGATGAGCCCGATAGGTCAAAGGAAGTGAGTTGAATGAATAAATAAAAAAGTTTCACCATTTTTTTTCAGACTTATTGAATCCTACACCTTTAATTCTGGTGATAGCCTCAAGTCCTCGGTGCAGTGTACAACTCTGGGCTCTTAGGAAACCAATACTAAATATTTCTGAAAGAGATCAAGCACCTAACCCCATTCTTGCACAAATCAAAACATCAAAACAACAACAAACAAGAGGTGTTGAAGGGAATGGAAGGTTATTGTGCAATGGGGTAGAGTTCATTCTGCAAGATGAAGAGAGGTCTGGAGATAGATGGTGGTTATGATTATCTCACAGGGTGAACGTACTTCAACTGTACACTGAAAAATGATTAAGATGGTAAATTTTGTGTTGCATTTTATCACAATTAACAACTGAGCAGAAGTTAGGTGTGGTAATGCACGCCAGTAATCCCAGCACTTGGGAGGCTGAGGCAGGATAATATAGAATTCAAGGCCAGCCTGGGTTACATAGCAAGGCGTTGCTTGAAAACACAGAAACAAACCAAAAAACCAAAAAGAGAAATCTGACAAAATAAATACATATTCTACTATGAAAAAGAAACACCCTCTGAATAAACTCAGGCAGGGAAAGCGGGTGAGGGCTAATCTGTATCACTTCTATCCACTTTAGCAAACAGAGAGAAAGGACTGGGAGCTTGGCTGTGCCACACAGCAGGGGGTGTGACAGACACACCCATCCCCCTAGGATTAGCCCACCTGCTCTAAACACCCACAGTGCCAGGACCCGGGTACTGCTCCTTCCTGAAGGAAGGGAAAGCATTCATAATGGTGGGACAGGGCTGAGTGGCCTTCCCTGGGGGCTCCTTGTGCAATGCCCTTTGACTTTCACAAAGCCTGGGAGTTGTGTCATGTCAGCGAGGCCACAGGACCAAGCCAGTTATACAACCTGAAACATTGTACATAGCAAGAACAAAAATAGCCACCAGCTCTCTGGAGCTCGCTGGGTGCCAGATGCCTGCCAAATGCCCTATCCCACTTCATTCTCACAACAAACTGTGCTCAGACCTGTGGCCGTCTCCATTGATAAACGGCAAAGCCGACGCACAAGCCGGGTAAGTAACTGATCCATTCATTTGAAGGAGTATTAGGAGTAGGGGGAGGAGCTGAGGCCAGAATCTTGTGCTCCAAAATGCTGTGCTGTTCCCTATGCCACAGGTAAGGAAATGTGGTCCCCGGAGCCCTGGGTGATTCCCTTAAGGGATTCAGCCAAGGTGATTTGGAGTTGAAGCTGGGTTACGGGTCCCTCAATTATTACGCGGGCGCCTTTCCACCATGCAAGGTCTCACCTGAGAACGAGGAGACCTAGGTTGCCCAGAGCCCCTCCCTTGAAGGCAGTGTGATAAGGGGACTGGCAAAGGAACACCTGCCTTGGCGACCCACATCCTGAAAGACCCCCCCCACTGGCAGCCAAGTGCTTTGTTTCCCAAGGGAGAGGTGATGATTCTTCAAGGGGACATCTGAGGATCAGGGGACCCCCTAAGCCTCAAGAAAGTTTCCTAACCCAGGCTGTTGGGGGCCTGCTGGGGGGTGAAGGTTAACAGATAGCACACAGGAGAGGGGGCCACAGGATTCTCACCTCCCTGCCTCACCCCGAATTTATTCAATATGCCCTTTGTCCAGCAGTTGCAGGAGACAGTCAAATAGGTCTAGGCCACATCTCCTGGTCTCCCCTCCTGAGATGAGGGGTTCCTGTGAGATGGTGTTATGGTTTGTGTCTAGGTGTCCACAAAGCCTCATGAGGTCATAAGGTTTTTTGGAATGTTTGAATCTAGTGTGTGATTGATTCATAGTGCAACACTGGGGTTAAGGTGCTAGGATTAAGGGTGGGTGATTGCTGGATCAGTCCACTGATTGGGTTGGCCCTGCCCTAATGATTCCAGCAGTCTAGATACAATAGTATAAAAAGGAAAAAGATGCCATTAAACTCTCCTTATTGTTTTTTCTGTCTTCTGCCGCCATGAACTGTTGCCCTTCTGCCATATGCCTCAGAGTCAGCCGATTATGAACTAAAACCTCCACAAAGTATGAGCTAAATAAACCTTTCCCCCTTTGACTTTGGCTTTCAGATATTTTGTCTCAGCAGTGCAAAAAGTAACCGAGACAACTAACTTATTAAGGAAATATAAGGGTGAAAAAGAAAGGGCTCGGGCATGGGAAGAAACTAACCAAGCTTTGATTCAAAGACCAGCAGCCTCAGCGTGATCCCTCAAGGGGCCCTGGAATGTGATTTGTGCCCTGGACTTTTTTCATGCTTAAAGCAAGGCAGCTGCCTTTTACCCCTTCGTTTTGGTTGAGGGTCATTCTGGATGGGAATAGACGATGCAGTCTCCAGGTGTTCACCATGCTCTGCACGCAGGGACAGTGAGCCCAAGAGAGGCACAGGGCAGGATTAGTAGCGCAGAACAGGGCACTCAGAAATGATAAAAATAGAGTTAGGGAGCTAGGAGCGCCGCTGCAGAATGCGTGCTCCACGCCCTCCCTAGCACAGGAAAAACCAAGGGGGACGGAGAAACCCAGTGGAACATGGCAGTGCCCCTTACAAACCCTCCGGATTCACCTTTACCATTTTAGGATTCCCCCCAGTAGCACCGGACCCATGGGAGAAGTGAGGGGCCCTAGAGAGTGAGGGCCCCAGCATACTGCGAGTAGGAGCTTTGGAGTTGTGTGGTCAGGGGAGCCCCAAGGAACTCTATGCTGCGGTTTGGCAGGGCCAAGGCGCCTGGCTCTCTGCCCTTTCAACTTGCAGTTACACACAGCGGTGCCCTCTTTGGCCCGTGGGGGCACAGGAACACGCCTGTGTGAATGTGAATGTAGTGCTGTATACAGATGTGCACCTACAGACTCATGCCCAAGTGTGTACACATGTTCGCACAAGTCCGTGTGCACAGGGCTACTCTCTCAGAAACCGGCCCATACATACGCACACGTATTTGTGTACACGGCCTCAGGAGTGTGTCTGGCCAAGGTCCTTTTCATTCTTAGCATTTAGGGAAGGGAAAGAGGATGCGCAGGCGGGTCCAGGTCCAGGCCAGTTGCTGCTGGTCACTAAAGACTGACCTTTGCCTGGAATGGCCCGGAGCATGCCAGCCCCAGGGTCCAGGCGCGTGTTTGTGCGGGTTCCCGTGGAGAACTGATTAAGGAGCTCAGCTGCGGCCCCGCCCCTGAGGTTCCGGCTCTCTACCTTGAACCCCCGGTCCTCACTGTGCAGATGAAGATCATCGCGGTGAAAGAAGTGAACTGCATCTCCTAACCCGAGCCCCAGCCATGGTCTGCTCCCTCTCCAGTGGCAAGAAGGGAGGGAAGCAGGGAGGTTGGTGTAGAACTGGCCCAACCCTGGCTCTGAAGTCCTCTCAATCTAGTGGGAGCCTTAGGCCTTTAGAGAGTGTGGTTAATGCTGGGCTGGCACAATACAGAGGCCACACAAGCCCGGATGGGGCATCTAACAGCCTAAAGGGAGGGGAGATCGGGGGAAATTGTTCTGGAGGAAGTGAGGTCGGCAATGACTTAAAAGACCAAGAACTCAAATTGGGCTGTAGAAGGCATCTTAGGCAGAGGGAGCAGGCTGTGCAAAATGCTGGTGCTAGGGAAAGCAAGTGCTCCAGGGAACAGAAGCTCTTCCATGAGAGCAGCTGAGAACAAAGACAGGAACCAGAAGTTAAGCTGTAGCAGCCAAGGTCCTGGGCCATTCTGAAGGGGCACAGGTCCCACAGGAACTTTGAATCAGGGGACTGGTGTGGGCAGACTAGGCTGAGCAGCTACTTGTGGCTTAGGACAGACCTGAGATGGCAAGTAGGGCAGATGACTCAATGGGGCCTGGCAGAGGTTTTACAGGCAAGAGGAAATGCTGAGGTTATTTTATAATTATTGACAGGATAGAAGACATGCTTCCACAAAATTTTAATTGATAAAACTCAAAGTTGTGAATATAATTTTTGGTAGGAGAGGTCTACTAATAAGAAGAATAGAATTCTTTTTTTAAGGATGACATTTCACTTAAGCTATGGTCCTTATCATCAAAATGATTGGAAATGTTCATCTGTAAAAAATTTGCCTTGGCTCACAGATCATTCGAATACAAGCTGTAGTTTGCCGGCTCCTGGTCTGGACTAGTGGGGCCTTGGGAGAAACAGTGAGAAACCAGGAGGCTCTTCCCTGCCTTTGCCAACTCTCTCTAAGCCGCATTACTAAGCACCACTCAGTTCCTAGAAGGGAACGAAATCCTTCAGTCAAAAGGAGGACATTAGGCATATGGGTCCCTCTCCAGAGCTCTCCTAGGATAGGATTAACATCTATGTGCTTCTTGGAATTATACTATGTCTAGATATAGAGAGTGATTTGATTGGGTTCATGGTACAAATTGCTAACAGAACTGGGATTTGAATTCGGGATTCAGTATTCCCAGTCCTGGTTCCTTTGCCTGTACCACCGTGTCCTTACCATGGATCCTGACCTACACGGAGGAGGGCAGCACATGCGGAAGGAGTAGTGGCAGGTCTCATTTGCCCAAGGTGAGGCGGTCTCAGGCTCCTGCCTTCCCCTTCTCCCAGTCCAGTGGTAGAGCAGTCTTTCTAATTTACTTATATTTGCATATATAACTCCCAGACAGGAATCTGAGACTCAGGGAGAATTAATAACTTGCCCAGCATCTGAAATTGACCCCTAAAGATATCCGTGTTCTAATCCTTAGAACTTGTGAAAGTTATATGGCAAAACAAAAAGGAGTCTTCGTAGATGTGATTATGTTAAGCTTTGGGGATAAAGAGATTATCCTGGATTATCCAGATGGGCCATCACAGGTATCCTTATAGGAGGGATCCCAAGAGAGATTTTTACTAGACACAGAACGTAGAAGGCCATGTAATGATGGAAGCAGAGATTTGATGACATAACCAGTTTTGAAGATGGAGAGTCTATGTGCCAAGAAACATAGCTCTAGAAGCTGGAAAAGCCAAGGAAGCAAATCCTGTCCTAGAGCCTCTGGAGAAAAGGTGGCCCTGCTGATGCCTTGTAAAGGTGACATTACTACCACAGCTTTCAGACTTCCAGCCTCCAGAACTGTGAGAAAGGTAACTTTTTATTTTTATTTTTTGTGATGCTGGGTTTGAACCTCTGCCCTTACACGTATTAGGCAAGTGCTCTACCACTGAACCACACCCCCAGGCCATTTCTGTTGTTGTAAGTGACCAAGTTTGTAGTACTTTACTTTAGCAGCCTCAGGAAATAAATATTGCATTCCATAGCACTTTTCTTAATTGTTAATAGTCTACAGCCATACCATCCTGAACGTGCCCAATCTTGCCCTGTCAATAAACTTGTAATTTTAGAATAGTTTTATATTCATAGAAAGTCACAAAGATAGTACAAAGAGTTCCTATATACCCTCCACCTTAAAATGTTACCCTGTGTTACTATTATACATTTGTCAAAACTGAAGACCAAGACAGGCATATCATCATCTTCTAAACTCAAGATTTTTGTCATGGTTTTTCCTAATAATTTGTATCTGTCTTTAGGCTCCACTTTTAGGATGTCATACTACATTTAGTTGTCATGTCTTCGGTCTCTGGTCTGTTGTTCTCACACTTTCCGTGTTTCTGAGGACCTTTAGTTTTGAGGAGTACACATCAAATATTTTGAAGAATGTCCCTGAATTTGCATCTATTGAATGTTTTTCTCTTCATTACACTGGAGTCATGAGGTTTTGGAGGAAACGCATAGACATGATGTGATAATGCTCATCGCATCATGTCAAGGGCACATGTTATCAGCCTGACTCATCACAGTGACATTAACCTTGGTCACCTGTCCCAGGTGGTGTTCGCCAGCTTTTTCCATGATAAAGTTCCTTTCCGTCCCTGCCTGTCCACCCAACTCTCTGTAATCCACCCTTGGAAGAAAGTTCAGCTCCACTTCTTTGAAGGAAAAATAGCTGTATAAATTACTTGGATTTCTTCTGTCAGGGAGACACAATTTCCCCCATTTACTTATTAATAAGTTCTGTCAATATGTGGTTGCAGATGTTTATTCTGGACTCTAGATTAGAATCCCAATATTATGTTATTTATTTTGTTGCTCAAATTGTCCCTGCCTTGATTATCGGGAGCTTTTCCAGTTTAGCTCCTGTGCAAAACGCTCTGTCATTTTATTTTTTTATCATGTTTTGGCTTTCTGGCACTACAAGATTCTTAAGATTTATCTCATTTTTCCTGTTCTGGTCCTTGATTCAGTCATTTCTCCCAGTATTTCAGGACCTTCTCCCCCATCTTTTTCAGAATAAGGATTAAAAACCAAGATCTGGGCTCTTGTCTGCTAGTTGCTCTCTGGGTAGCATTGCTTCTGGCCTCTGTGAGACACAGTTAAGAAATATGTACACGTGTGTATACTAACCTGCTTTTACACACATATTTATAGTTATTTCTGAATTTACCCGTATATATCTATAGTTAGATAAAAGTGAGTTGATACAGAAGTGCCCACTAGAATCCTTTACCACATCAACCATTCTAGCTGTTTTCCCTTTCCAGCAGCAAGAAAACTGGCTCCCAATGTCTACCTGCTCATGCTTATACCAACCTTATATACAAGTGCAGCCACTTCTCAACTGTGAACCTGAATCTATAAGAAATTCAGCTTTACCAACTACAGTGCAGCACTGTGGTCACCTTATTTGGACATCAGTCTTGCAGTTGCAGGTTGAAATCCTTTTCCTCAGAGTCATTTTATTCTACCCCTCCCTTCGGTGATGTTTCTCACACATCTACGATACAGTTAAAATTCTTTTAGCATCACAGTCTGTATTCCACCCTGGGGCCCCTGACTTTAGAGCTGAGTTTAAATTTTATACATTAACATTCACTTTGTGGGTTTTAACCAAACATAGCATCATATGGACACCAGTATAATACCCCATGGATTTGTTCTGCACCCTAAAAATGCCCCTGAGTTTATCTAGTCAAAGGCTCCCTAAGTCCCTGAAAATTGCTAATCTAGTTTTGGTCCCTAGAGTTTATCCTTGTCCAGAATGTCACCTGAATGAAATATGGTGTGTAGCCTTTCTTTTCTTTCACTTAGCATATGTAAAATTAATTTAAAATTCATCCATGCTGTTGTGTGAATTAATAGCTTATTTCTTTTTACTTCTGAAGAGTATTACTTGTCTGGAGACACTGCAGTTGGCTCATCACTTGCTGGTGGAAGGATGTCTTGGTTGCTTCCAGTTTTTGGTGCTCATGAATAAACTCTATACAAATACTCATGGGCAAATTTTTGTGTACACTTGTTTTCCAATCAGTTGGTCAAATACCAAACAGCACAGTTGCTAATAGTGATTAACTTTGATTAACTTTATGAGAAGCTGTCCGACTGTCTTTCCCACTGGCAATGCCACTTAGAATAGTTATTTTAACACAATTTAAATCCAATTTCTCTGATCATTCTTTTGCTTCCTAAATTGGTAGTCAGATCACACTTCACAAGACAGAGAACACAGGCCCTATAGTCAGAGCTGAGTTCAAATCCTAACTATACTACTTGTAAACTGTATCACTGCTGACAAGTTAGTGAACCTCTCTGAACTTCACACTGGGACTTAACTTCAGATATACATAATATGTCATGTGCCAGGTTCTCCAGGAGACAAATTCTGTGTTAGTGTTCAGCCTGCAGGATGGTTATTAGGGACGGCACTTGGGGTCAACACCTGGGGAAGGAAAGGGAGGCAACAGAATTGGGCAGAGGGAGAAGTCCAACTGCACTGACCCATTGGAGGTATCCTGCATGGAGTGGTCAGCTCTGTCACTGGAGCTGTGTCCTTGAAAAAGCAGCTGAATTATTCAGCAGAGGGGCTCTCAGAGGGCCTGATGGCTGGAGCAATAAGTCCTTCTTTCAGGGCCATGTGGAAGGCACATGCTCTGGCCTCCTCCCCAGGCAGAGTGGAAAGAGCAGCAGGTGAGAGCTGGAGGACTGGGCCCAGTGCCCACTTCCCAGCTGTATGACACAAGGCAAGGGTCACCCTTCCAGGAGCCTCTGTAGCTTACCCAGGCTCATGTGGCTAAGACGACAAATCAAAGCAACCTGTGTGCAGCGCTTTGCTGCTTACAAGTTAGTTCTATGTTGCTTCACTCAACAATGTTATGCTGCCAATAGTTAGTCACAAAAATGAGCTCCAGGGCAGGGCTACTCCAGTGTGGTCTGGGGACCAGCTTGATGCTAGTTCCTGATGAAATGAACACAGAAATGAAGGAATTGTTCCAAGATTCTAGACCAATATGGCAGAGTAATTTTGTGTCTGTTGAAATTAAAAATAAAAAGTTGTACTGTGTCTTGGCTTTCTTTTCTCATTTTCCTTATGATTTATATTCTGTTTTACAAGGAGGTAAGGCCGGGGATATAGTTCAGTGGCATAAGTGCCTGCCTGGCAAGTGTGAGGTCCTGAGTTCAATTCCCAGTACCAAAAAACAAAACAAAACGAAACAAAAAACCCAGAAAAAACAAGCAGGTAGGCCCATGAAAGGCCAGAAAAACAAACCAAAATCCATGTACATAAAGTTATTTATCACAGATATTTTGAAAAAGATTGGTATAGGGCATCTCCAAATGCAGCTTTTAATTTGCATTTCTCAAATGACCAATGAGGTTGAATATGTTTTCATATATTTATTTGTCATCTCACTCCAGAAAGAGTGGCTATCATAAAAAAAAATCAATCAATAACAAATGCTGGAGGAGCTGTGGGGAAAAAGGAACCCTTCTCTATCAGGTTAAATAACTCTTGCTTATTGCACGCTGATCAGGCCTGCAACCTCCCAAGCGAGTGGACAGAGAAGGCTTAAATAAACGAGACAACTGAATGATTTCAGGCTCCAGGAGGGTCTCACTCTTTTACGGCTTCTGTATTTTCTAAGTTTAGACAAAGACTTCTCCGGGCAGCTCAAGGGGATACTCAAGAAAACGCAGGAATCTGAGGAGCACTTGGGAAACTTTTAAGGACTTCCTTAAGTAATATGTTAATTTAGGAGAACTACATTATCTCCAGGAAGGCCTTCACAGCAGGAGTGAGATAGCTGCTGCTACAGTCTCCTTTAAATTAATAGGGGTTGGAGCCAGACGTCCTCAACCGTGGCCTTATCTTGTCCTTTGAGGTGTCACAGCTTCAAAAGCCAATACAGGCCTCAGTGGTAACCAGTGACTTATAGAGGTTTATTTACTATGAGTTCACTGCCCACCCCCAGACAAGCCTAAGCTTTGGACAACTCGTAAGTAAACATGGAAAGCCAATTGGTTAGTATTAAATCCTGCTCAGAACCACTTTGTAGTGATCTCCATCGTTTCTCCACTGCTGGTGGGAGTATAGACTGATACAGCTACTGTGGAAATCAGTATGGAGAGTCCTCAAAAAACTAGGATTAGAGGTCTCACTTAACCCAGCAATTCCTCTTCTGGGTATTTTTCCAGAAGAATTGAAAACATCATACCACAGCAATATATGTGCACCCACGTTTATAGCAGCACAGTTTGTCATAGCTAAATCTTGGAAAACAACTCAAATGCTCATCACCTGAAGAATGGATAAAAAAGATGTAGTATTTTTATACAATGAAGTATTACTCAACTATAAAAAAGATAAACTAGGCACTGGGGATATAGCTCAGTGGCACAAGCACCTGCCTGACAAGTGTGAGGTCCTGAGTTCGATTCCTGGTACCAAAAAAAAAAGATAAACTCGAGGTAAATGGATACAACTAGAGACCATATTCCTAAGTGAAATAAATTAGATCTGCATGTATAAACATGTATTGTCTCCCTAGTATAAAAACCTGAAAGAGAAAGTAAAATCCAAAAGGTACAATAGATATTGTGAAAGGGAAAGAAACCACTCAAAGGGGAGGAACAACTGGGATTAGGAAAGGGAGAAAAGAAAGAAGGGAAAAATATATATGTATATTCAACAATAGCTGGCATAATTGTAAAGCTGATTTCTATTGGTTTATTGAAAGGAACAGTTAATGCTTAAAATTTCTTTTCTTTTTAATTTTTTTGCACCAATTTTGCATGTTTATATCTGGTAATATGAACAACTAATTTGAAGACAACAATACGCAATGTAACAACCACTGTTGAATTCCTATTGTCTTGTTTAGTGAAATTTGGTATTGTTTCTAATTTTTTAAATTATTTTTATTCTCTTTAAAAAATGCAACTTTTGACAATTTTTACTTTTGTTTTAGGTGGGGTGCTTCTTTTTGACCCTTAATTATTAACATTTTATTGATAAGAACAAGGTTTTGTTACTGTTTTTATTTTTTTAAAGATTCCTTCATAGGGGGCTGCTAGAACCAGGCATGGCTATACATGCCTATAGCCCCAGCACTTTGGGAAGCTGAGGCAGGAGGATAGCAAGTTCAAGTTGTGCTTGGGCAACTTAGTGACTTAGTCAGGTTGTGTCTCAAAACAGCAGGACTGAGCTGAGTATATAGCTCAGTGGAAAGGCCCTGATTTCCATCCCCAGTACCAGGAGAGGGGGGGTGTCTACCCAACAGCACCTGCCTGCCCATCTTTTCTATTCATGCTCCCACTACAGTCATAGCCTGAGGTACATGGCAGTAGGTCAGCCTGAAAAGGAAAGCACTCAGGCTGGTTTTCTGTGAGGGGATGAAGGGAAGATACAGAATCTAAGAAACATCCATGTCTGCTCTCTGACAGACCCAGCCTTCAAAGGTCTTTCCAAAGCTGTTCTCAGGGTTTGTAAAGGGTCAGGGGAGGAAGAGCTAGCATTACTGAATGTTCATTTCTCTTTTTTTGTTGCAATATAGGCTCTCACTATGTAGTCCAGGCTGGCCTCAAACTTGCAGCAATCCTCTTGACTCAGCTTCCCAAGTGCTGGGGTTACAGGTGTGTGCTACTATGCCCAGCTTGAATGTACATTTCTGCATGAACCATTTACAGGTGAAGGAACTGAGGCTCAGGGAGGAGATGTGAGTTGTGCAGGGTCACATAGCAAAGCAGGAGAGGATGGGGCTGGAGCTGTATTCCAGGCTTGTGTCAGGCCTCTGTTGTTTTCCTCAGGCCATCCTGGCAGGTCAGAGGTCAACCTCGGGTAGCGAGGGAGCAGCACGTCTAGACAGGCAGCCATTGTGTTGGGGCCAGGATTCTAGAAGTTCCTTTAAGCTCTCTGACAGAAGAGTTTCATCTACTCTGAAGAGATCACTGTGGGTCTCACTGAAATGATATATCCAGCGCATCTTGAAGCTCAGCACACAGTAGGCTCTCAGTTGTTGGTTCAGGGTGCTGATGCTGCCCTTGCATGGGGTCATAAGATGATGCCCAGTTCATCCCATAACATCTACTCACGTGACCTGCCCCATGACCTGCACTCACTTAGGGACCTTCGAGGGTTCCTTTCAACCTGGGGAGAAATTCCTGATTCTTTGCCATTGAGTTCTGCCAGACCAACAGCAGGCAAGGCAAACCCAGGGGCCTACTATGCCTCGGTCACCACTTTACCTCTAGCACCTGACACATTGCAAGCCTTGATAAAAGTTTGCTGAACAAAGACCTCTAGTCTTTCCCTGAAACCACGCCCTTGCACTCTGAATCACACGAGTGCCCACGGCCATGTGCTTGTACTTCCCCTCCTTTCTCTGCCTTTGCTCACTCAGCAGTCTCCATCCGATTCTCTCCCTTTCTCCCTCCTTCTGGTCTTAAGAAAGCAGAGTCCCTTTGTGAGACTGAACCTTGGCCCGTGCCACGTGGCTGCTACTGCGCTGCACCAGCTGATCCCTGTCTTTCTGGCTGCCCCGGCCCAGTCACTGTAAAGCACTATCAGGTAGGCTTGTCCTCAGCAGGCCCTTTGTCCCTGTTGGTGATGGTGCCTGAGAACTTCTCCCCAGATCAAAAGGCAGCCTGCTTTCCAGCAGAGACTCCAGTTGTCCTTCACTTGAGGACCTCTGGCTGTCTCTGTCATGCCTGACAAATGCTGTTGTCCTCTGCTGTGTGCATGTTGGGCAGAGGAGGCTGCCTTCTGCACATGATGGGGAGGTCCCCCACACAGTCCTGAGGGTGCCTGCCGGTTGTTAGTTCAAAGGTGCTAAATTAATGACTGGACCCTGACATGTGCAGGTTCTCACACACTGGTCGGGGGAGGCCAGCAGCTATAACAAGCATTCTTTAATCTCAGTGGCTTAGCACAGCAAAAAAGCATCTTTATTGTGCATTGTGCACACAGGGGGGATCTTACCGTTCAGGCGGCTCTCCTGAGACCACGCCTCTCTACTCCTCTATCTTCTGCTGCCAATGTCTTCAACATGGAGCCCTCAGGTGGTATGAAGCAGGGAGAGTCCTCTTCCATGGAGTATCTCCCCTTACTCCTATTGCCCACCTAACACCATCAGATCTAATGGCCATGTTGAATGTTATCCCAGCCAGGCTGGAGTGAGGGTAACAGCCATCATCCCAGCCCTCAACATTTGCCCAAACTGTTGCCCCCCACTCATGTGGATGCCCTCCACTTGATCAGGCTTAGCATGTCCTCCAGGCAAGCTGCCTTGTGCAGCAGCATACAGGTCAGGCAGCCACATCTAGTGTCTGAGGGCTCAGCCTATTACAATGGAAGCCACCCTTCACCCTGTGCCTGGCGGCCTCACCTCCCTGTATCATATGGTTAGACTGAGTGTGGGCTGGACCCGTGAGTCACACCAACCAATAGACTCAGACAGAACTAATGGCATGTGACTCAAAGATCAGGTCACAGAAGGCAGGTGGTCTCTCTTCTGGCTCCCTCCTCTGGGAGAACCCATGTTATTGGCAGCCCTGTGGAAAGGTCCACATTACAAAGAGCAGACACCTTCTGTCATCAGCAGCCTGAGTGGGTGTGCACATGGACCCTGTGTAGTTTCAAAGGCTGCAGCCCAGCCAATAGCTTAGCTGCCACTCATGAGAAACCTGAGCCAGAGCCACCAGCTCAGCTTCCCCCAAATTCCCACCTCCCAGGCACTATGAGATGGTGTTTGTCAGTTGAAGTAGCTAAGTCTGGAATTCATTCTTGTTCCAGGCCCAGCACGTACTGCACAGAGAAAGTCGTTGTGTAAGAACTGATTTATTCAGCTAATTCTCATTGACTGGGGAAACTGAGGCATAGCAGGTCCTTTGCAGAGGTGAGGGATACTGCAGGCAGCAAGGATATGATCTTGGCTCTCAGAGGTTCCCACTCACTCACTGGGGACCATGATTCCTTCACTCCCAAAGCCAGCCCCAAAGTGGGCACTAACTGATTCAGGGCAGAGGGCAGAATTTGGAGATGGGGAGAGGGGCTGAAGTTTGGCAAAGAAGGAGACTTCTCGGGGTGAGTGACACTGACCGGGTCAGTATGCAGAAGAAAGGGAAGAGGGTGCCCATGAAACCGCAGGAGGAGCAGTGTGCACCCAGAGAGCAGCACAGGGTGCTGGAGCAGTGGGTGGCAGGGAGAGGGCGGAGAGATGCGGCTGAGCAGGGCTATGGCCAGATGATAAAGGGCCTGGAATGCCAGGCTGGGCAACAGTTTAGGTGTTGTCTCCAGGCCATCCTAGGAAATGGGCTTTGAGAGAGAGAATACAGGAACTGTTTGTGGCTAGGCAGGCAGGTGTGACCAGAGGCAGGGCATAGTGTTTTCCTATAGTGACCTCCCAGAGTGCTCAGTGCTTATATCAGATGAGAAGGAGGCCTGTGGAAGTCAGAGATAAACCCGGTCACCCAGGGGCCTTAGGGAAGGCCTCCTTGAGTAGATGAAGCAGTATTGACAGGTGGGGGAACAGTATTCCAGGGCCAGGGAAAAGCATGGTGAAAGCCCATAGCTGAGAGAGAATGCATACGGGTTCCTGATACAAGGAACTGCAAATGGTCTCTAGGACAGGGGCAGAGAGGTGAGGAGGAAGAGAGACAGAGGTGGACAATGGGCCAGATGGTGGGGAGTGGCCAAGGGCAGGCTGTTATGGTTGATACATTGTGTCAACTTGGGGAGTCTAGAGGTTTGGCTAAGTAACTCAGCAGTTGTAAATCTTGGGGTTAAAAGGACATGCCCTTACCCTTCTGGAATGTTGTTTATTGCGTTAATTTGGAAAGTTTAGAAGGTTAACTATGTGACTCAGAAGAGAGCGGGGTGCTTATTTGTATTCATTCTAAACCTGTGCAAGAGGAGGGCATGCAGAGGGTGTGGGTGTAGAGGACTGCCCCCACCTCCCCAGAGCTGGTAGACTATAAAAAGGAATTGAGGAAGGACCGGCTGCGAGTTCTTCAGAGGAGCTACAGTCTTCACCTTCATCTTGGTCGTCTCCTGGCTTCCAGTGCAGACTCTTCAGCATTCTGGTATTGGCTCTCTGGCCTTCATCGTAGCTTCATCAGCATTTCGTTGTCGCAGACTCAACAGTCCTTGATATGGACTTGCACGGACACTGCAGTGAGCTCCAGGCCCCCGGCCTGGGCTCTTCAATCTCCAGTATGCAGACACCCTCTGCACACTTCCTCATCTAACCCTGTAGCTGACCATTGTAACCCAAATAGGTAATTTGTTGTACGTTTGTATATCTTGTGTTAAATCTGTTTCTCTAGTAAACCCTGACTGATACACAGGCTAACAGCTTGGACTCTGAGGTAGAAATCTTCTATCTTCCCTGGACTCCTCAGGACCATTCTCTGCCTGGTTCTGACCTGTTCTTTGTGTCCAGGTCTACCTATAGCCACAGACCTCATTTCTTCAGGCAATGTGGACTGCACAGGGTGGGTGTGCATATGCCCAGCTCCTTCCTTCTGGGTCACTTGAAGCTGCCTGTGCCTTGGGCCAAGGACAGCCCTGGGCAAGACTCTCCTTTGCCTGCCACCTCCACTTGGCCTTCCATATCCAGGGCAAGACAGCACCACTGCCACCACCCTGGCTTAGGGTCACATTCCTAGTGGCTTCCTGTACCCTGCACACATCTTAGGAAGGTGTTCTTTTATTACACCCTCCTCACTTTATCCTGTGGAGGCTGCCAGAATTGAGACTCATACAAACCCTAGCCTAGAAGCAGTAGGATTTGGAGTAGGCGAAGGAGATGGGTTTTAGGCAGCTCTTGACGGCTGAACTTGGGGAAGGGTAGGTGTATCAGATGGCTCTCTCATCACTGCAACGCAATACCTAATACCAACAATTTAAAGGAGAAGCTTAACGTGCTCACAGTTTCAGACCCTGGTCAGATGGCCAAGAACCAGAGTAGGGGAAGAGTGTCCGAGAAGGAGAAGGGATCAGTCATAGACCCCAAGGTCAAGTCCCCAAGATCCCCCCTGGAACACAGGGAAGCTGTCTTCAGCCAGTCAGCTTGGAAGAGATGATGACACAGTAGACTAACTACCATGGGCCACTGCGCATTTCCTTTGCCCTGCTTGCCCTTCCTTCAAGGCCCTGCCCACGGCCACTTCCTGCAACCTTCCCCTGGGCAGAAAGCCAGTGCTCCCTTCTTAGAACTCCACTGCTGTTTCTTCCTGTTCCTCCTGTTATCCTTATAACGCATTGTCCAACAGCACAACACCAGGTGCCTCTGTGACACATGGGGCATACACATCACCTAACTCCTAATTTACATACACTGTGCAGCATTCCACAAAGGGACATGGAGTGTCAGTGACTCAGAAAATGCTCAGTACACTTTGCGGAAACATTACAGTACTTGTCAGATGACAAAGTTGAGGTAGAGGCAACGTGACTTGCTTAGGGTCACTGAAAGTCAGTGAAGGTAGGATCTGAACCTAAAATAATACTTCTCAAATGCCCCTTTCCCATGTTGCAGGTATCAGGCAATCTGCACATCCCTAGGTGGTGTTAATGGTTTCGGTCTAGGTGTCCTCCAAGAGCCTCATGCATTCATAGGTGGAGCTTTGGGAAGGTGATTGGATGATGGGGTCTCTTAGCTGACTTGCTCTTAAGAAGTAGGGTCTGCTTGGAAGAGGTGGCTCACTGGGGGCGTAGCCTGGAAGGGCTTATTTCCCTTCTTGGCTCTTCCTTTGACTCCCTTTGCTTCCTGCCCACCATGCCATGAACAGGGGCCCTGCATCATGCCTCTGCGCCATGGTGCCTGCCTTGGAGCCAGCAGACTATGGACTGAAACCTTTACAAACTGTGAGTCAAAACAAAACTTTCCTCCTTTCAATTGTGGGTATCGGGTACTTTGTCCCAGCAATGAAAACAGTGACCAAGA